>JAULLD010222730.1:0-11628 GCA_035668095.1 Sarracenia minor
ACACTACAAAAACACGATATCAAATAACAAAAGGGGGCTAACTTGGTGTAACTTAACGGGTCTAAATCGTCACTTTTTAGTGCTGATCACACCCCCCAACTTACACTTTGCTAGTTCTTGAGCAAAAATAAAAATAAACATTAACGAATAGGGACATTAACACGAACAGTTACTAACATATCGTACCAGGTTGTCATATTTATTTTGAAAACTTTAATGATAAATTTGTAAATGTCTATACTCTTCTTGACTTTTAAACAGAATAATTTTTAAGTTGTAAAACTATCATGATAATTTTTTCGACTTTGCACCTGATGTGTGTGTGTGAAAACTAATCAATCTTCAACATACATGCCTCTGAATCAAGAAGGAGGTTAATTATAGCGCGATGAGTGCGTGCGAAGCAAGGTGCGATTTTAGGTGCGATTGGGCGAGTGAAGCTAGGATTTTACGATAACAGTCTTCTCCCATGGCAAGCCCGTCCAATATGGCTTCGGAAGGATTTGATGCAGTAAAGTCGAGGGTTTCCCCTGCGACTACTAAGGTCTCTTCAACACCTCTGGAAAAGGGTTATGCAAGGGTTACGGAGGTAGCTCTGGTAAGGGTGTCTAGAGGGGTTAGTCCTCTTACGATGACTCGGAGGGGCATTGTGAAGGATATTGCAGTTCATGGGAAATCTCTCAGTCTTTCCCATGTGTCAAGAGATCTGGAGGTTGAGTCGGAGATTCACATCTATGGCGAAGGACAAAGGTCGCCGGCTAAACTTAGCGAGGTATTTGCTGAAGTTGCACAAGTTGAAGGCAATCTGGGAGATGACACGAGTTCGGAAGAGGAGGAGGAGGAGATTGATACCTCTGATTTGTTTATCAATGTGGCTGAATATGATGTGGGTACTGTGAGTCAGAGGCTTAAAAACCTAGTGGAAGCCAAGGCTTTCAGAAGCGCTGATAGGGAAGGGAAAAATCAAGCTTTGGATGGAATAGTGAATCTGGGTAAATAGGTAACTGGTAAAGTAACTGATAAAGTAACTGATCTTGTTCAATATAGAGGGAGTTTTCAAAATAGAGGAGGTTTTCACACGCTCCGAGGCTGTTTTGGAGGTAGAGGGGGTCGTATGGTGGACAACCCCCGTTCTTGGTCTAATGTGGTTACCGGAACAAACTATGAGGATGAAGGATAGAGCTCTGAAACCGACCAAGTACACCAGGTGTTTGATAAAAATCCAAACCCAAATTCGGTGTCTCTAGCAAATAGGTGTCTAACGGGTCAACTAAAACTTGTGGAGGTAAATGATCTAAACCCAGGAATTATAGAAATTGAAGAGGATATTGTTGACAAGATTTCTTGGGAGGATTGCTTAGTTGGCTATTTCTTAGAAACAAGCCTTCCTTTTGGGTTGGTGCGTGCAACGAGCAGAATCCTATGGATCCAGTTTGGCCTTGTTGACGTTTTGTCACAGACAAAGGGTTTCTTTGTTTTTAAATTCAAAGATATTGAATCAATGGAAATGGTTGTTGAAAAGGGTCCTTGGCATTTCTTAGGAAAACTTCTAATTCTTAAGAAGTTGGGAAGATGGTTTAAGTTCACTAAAGACACAGTTGCCTTACCCAAAAAAAAAAGAAAAAGACAGTTGCTAAAATTTCGATTTGGATCAAAATCATAGACCTCCCTCTGGAATTCTGGAATGAAAAATGCCTGAGTAAAATTGCTAGCTCTTTAGGATCACCACTCTACATGGATAAGGCAAAAGCATCAAGATAGAGGATTTCATTTGCCAGGGTTTGTGTAGAGATTGATGCTTTAATGCCGTCAAGGTCCTCTTTGACTGTGAAATATGGAGAAGGGTTTATAGAAATTGGAATTGAGTACCAAAGTTTGCCATCTATCTACTCTCACTGCATAGCCTTTGGCCATGCCACTGATAAATGCAAATTTAATAAAGCTCAAAATGAGAAGGAGGTCTGGGTTCAAGTTGGCAAGGGTAAGGCAGTGGTCTTAGAGGTCCTATGTGAAGAGGTAATTCAGGATATCCCCTCTCCCTCAACCTTAGTCCCTTGTGAAGCTATTGATCAAAGTAGCCAGGATCCTGTAGCAAATAAAGATCTTGAAGTCTATCCAGAGTAGGAACAGTTTGCTTCGGCTGATATGGGTGCTGAAACGGTTGCAAATTTAGAGCAAAGCACAGAAAATGTGATTCAGATAGACAACTCAGACAAGGAAGAAGACCCATCCCATGTCTCTTCTCCTAGGAGCAGTCCGACAAGCCCTCTTGACAAGAAATCCATTAGTAGTAAGAGGAAGAAGAAGAGGTCGAATTCTTAACCCTCTTTATGTTAGATCTTTTTTCTTGGAACATTATGGGCCTAAATAACCCCTTGAAACAGCATGAATTGAGAAGTTTTGTTTTCTCCTCTCGTCCTCGTATTTTTGCACTAAATGAAACGAGGATATCTCGAGAAAATTCCAAATCCATTTCTGAAAACCTTTTACCGGGTTGGAGTTTTACTCATAACTACGATCATGCTGATTTGGGGCGTATTTGGATTTTCTGGGATCCCAATTTTGTTAACCTTTTGGTTTTAGATTCAGGTAGTCAATGGATCCACACTAGTATTTTGTTTTTAGAAGAAAAGCTTTCATTGAGAGCTACTTTTGTTTATGGCACAAATTTTTAAAAGGAGAGAGAACTTTTGTGGATGTTCATGAAATCTGTTGCTTTTAGCTGTAGTCATTTGCCTTGGATTATGCTAGGGGATTTTAATGCTATCAGGTATCCGTTGAAGAAATTCAGTGGGTGCAAAAAATGGCTCCCTCGTATGGAGGATTTTAATAGTTGTCTTTTTTAGGCGAACCTAGAAGATCTTCGACATTATGGGTTGCTTTATATGTGGTCAAATAGCCAAGTGGGCAGTAAGTTTATTGAATCCAAGATTAACAGAGCCCTGGTAAATGATACATGGCTAAAGGAACTGACAAATTCATATGCCTCGTTCAGCCCTCCAGGGATTTCTTATCACTCCCGAATTGAAATCTTCCTCAACTTGGGGGGGCACCAAAATTAGGAAACCTTTCAAGTATTTTAGCTTCTGGGCTCGTAATTCTAAGTTCATCCCGCTGGTCAGAGAAGTGTGGCAAACAAGTATTAGAGGGTCGGCTATGTACAGGCTGTGCCAAAAGCTTAGGCTTTTAAAGGGGAAGTTAAAGAAATTAAATAGATAGGAGTTTGGGGAGTTTCCAAGGAGAGTTCTGGAGGCAAAATAGGCTCTGGAAGGGGTCCAGTTTCATCTGGATTTAAATCCTAGCAAGTTAGACTTACAGTTGAAGGAAAGGGAGATATATAACAAGTACAGGGAGCTGAAAGTTGCTAAAGAAAGTTTCTTCAAGCAGAAATCTCGAATTCAATGGTTAAATTTGAGGGACCAAAATACCAAATTCTTCTTCAAATCGTTGAGCTTTCAAAGAAATAGATCCCGTATTGACACTACGACTAGGGAAGATGGGTCGGTATGTGAATCTAAAGAGGAGATCATTGAGCATATTGTCGATTATTACCAAAAACTTGTTTAGCACATCATTTTCTCTGGATGATAGTTCCCAAGATACGATCAACGGCCTTTGGATTTCTATTAGAAGGAGGTTATCTACCGGTGATAGATTAAGGGTTTTTGGTCTTAGTGGGGATTTTAATTACATCTTTTGATCAGGGTTTAGGGTTTAGCTTTTGCTCAAGTAATGTAGAATCTCATGACCACATTTTCTTTAATTGCCCCTTCTCTAGGCAGGTGTGGAAGTGGTTCCTTAACAAATGTAATATTGATCACTGGGAAGCCTCTTGGTCCGGCTGGGTGCGTTGGCTAACAGGCAAATCTCTGCATACCATGGTTGCCAAATTATCTTTCTCTGCCACTGTTTATTTTTTATGGACTGAAAGGAATAGTAGAAAGTTCAAACATAAAAGCTTATCAGTGGAAAACCTTATTAAAGCTATTGAATCAAAAGTGAGGAGCAGATTATTAGTCAGGAGAAATGTATCTAGATCTCTTGTTAATATTGATATCCAGTCCAAATGGGGCCTGTCTCAACAGATCTTTGGAAAGGAGCCTTCTTTGATTTAAGTTTTTTTTGTATTTTCAGTTCTTTGTTCCAGTTAATATTCATTTGCTACATCTGTGTACAGGTCCATCTGGATTCCGAGGAAGCGTACCCGCAGGGACTGTTCTAAAAAGCAGAAATGACAGTTGCCGGTTCTCTGTTTTTTGGTTTTGTTTCCCTTTGGTTTTACCTTGTTTTGCTCTTAGCCTAGCTATGTTGGGATGTACATAGCACTGTATAGTGCCTTCCCCTTACGGCCTTTTGTAAGGGATGTGTGTGTGTGTGGGTGTGTGGGTTTATGATTTTCTTTTAGGATGCTTGCCACATAGGTCCATAGGTTTTTCTACTGGTTGTGGCCAGCTTTGGCTGCTCTAGATTACCACCTGTCTTGATGATTTGGTTATCTTGTTAATTTTTGGTCCAACTGTGCTGCTGCTTTTTTAGGTGATATGCAGATAGTTGGTTTACTCTTTTGATTTGGTAGAAGACGATGCTCTGTTCTTTTGATTTTTTGCTAGTTTCTGACAGGGCTTCGGGTGTGCTGATTGCTAAGTTGGTGTTGAATGTTTGGGGGCTGCTTTTTGCTTGACTGCCGCAGCTTTGCTGGTTTTTCCATGTGCTGTACTTGGCTTTGCGAAGTGGGTTTTGAAGATCTTGCTGCATCCTCCATATCCTGCTGGTCCATGCTTGGAATCCATGTCTCATTTTGGTGCTGCTATATTCTGAGCCTCTCTGGTTGCCGAAACTAGTGGCTGGTTTTAAATGCAAATTAGTGATTTTTGTTTTTTAAGTGGTTTCGGAGGTAGCTGGTATTTTTAGTAATGTCCAGTTATGCTTTGATTTTGGTTTTTATGTTTATTTTGAGCCGAAATTGGACTGGTTTCCCTAGTTTAAATAGTAGGCAAGTTTGTTTGGTTTTAAATCGCATAATTCTGTAAATAGTAGTTTAGTTTCATCTCTTTGGGTAATTTTGTGGGTTTTCTTTTGGGTTGTAAGGCCTGGGGAATGCCCCTTGTAATTTTGTAAGTTTCTCTTTTATAAACATTTAATTACCCAAAAAAAAAAATCCTTGCGGGTTCACATCAACCAAGAGAGCCCTAGGTAGCCATAGCCCAACTCCAAATACTCATAACAGGAGCTGATGAGGTTCCAAGTCCTAGCGTGCATCCATTCAAAGCGGGCTCAATCTCTCAGTGATAGTCACACCCCCAAACAATGGAGGGAAAAGATGAGAAAAAGCACACCTCTACTAGGGGAAAGCAAAACCTTAAACCCAAAGCAAGCTCCTTGGAAAGAGTACAATATAGCAATGAGCGCATCAAGTAAGACCAGGAAAACTCAGGATCCATAGAGAGTGTACCAGAGGTAGATGGACCCTTGGCAAGCCAAGAAGCCTAAACCAAACAGATCAATCCCAGCAAAACCCAGTTCAAGAACATATAAGCACAAGCCAACCCCCAAATCGGCCAAACGAAAACAGAACCAAGGAAACCAGACAAGAGCGCCCCAGACCATCCCTTAGAGGAGCTCTACCGTCGGATCTGAGCGAAGCAAATCAGGACCACTCTGCTAAAAAAACGACCCGTAAGCAGCCTAATAAAAACTCAACGTCCCCTTAACTGATGATCCAGAAAATCCATCAAAAGGAAATCACCAACACAATGTAAGAAATCCATAAATCCAAATAGTTCAAAATTTCCCAATTATCCAGTTAAGACAAAGTTCGTCCACAACCCAATTGTGAGATAAAATGGCCTAAGCTTCCAAGCCACGTGCCCCCCAACAGGAAATAGGTGACAAGTGGACCCCACTCACAAAAAACCAGCTGGCAGTAAAAATCTGCCCCTGAATCAAAATTCAAGTCCTCTTTAAATCAAATCATGGATCCCAAGGAGCACAAAGCACAAAACTAAGTCAACAAAATTTGCAATAAAACATGGCCCACCAAAGAAGCTACAAAAGTAGCCAGCTGGATCCCACTCATGGTTTTAGGCGGCAAAAGACCCACCTAAAGAAAAGCTAAGCATCCCCACTTACCTAAGGGCGTGTGAGCCACCATCACCTTCCTCCCACTTCCAAAGCTAATCCAAAACAACGCCCAACACAGAGCTCAACCTGTTTTCCCTTAAACAGTGAAATTTATCGTGGATAGATCATAACCAAAACCAGAAAAATCAAGCGCATACCAAAATTCATAGCAACTTAATCTTGAAAACTTAAGCTTGCAAAACAGAGCTTAACATCCCAGCGCAACCTAACCAAAAGTGCATTACGCACGCAAGCCACTCGTCTTCCTAACTCTGATTTGTCAACTAAACAAAAATAAGTGGTATCGAGTCATCAAAGGTTGAAAACACCTCAAACTCCCATAATCTATCAGGAACTGAGAGAATGATATTCAAAACAAAATCAAAACAACCATAACTAGTCCTTCGATAGCCGGGTCAGTGATGGATCCAGAAATCGAAGCTCATAACCCTCTGAGAAAAAGTATCCAAGAAATCCAGAAAGGAAACAACAAATCTGTACCTTAATCGACCATGGCTGACCTGGGACAAATTTGCCTCGTCTGAGAGCCAGACCATATCCATGGACCCTCGGCGAAAAGGCTTCTTTTTTCAAGTTACCAAACTCCATAATCAGGCCTTCAGAGGGAAGTCATCGCTTGAGTACCTTAGATACAATCCACCGTAGCCGTGGTTTGAGCCTAAATCTTGACTTGGTCTTTTGCTAGTAAATCACGCCTACACAAGATTGTAATCTCCCTTGCACATGTATGATGGATTGGTTCTATCCCGGTTCGAATTTGAGAAGTAAAACCAATTTTTGTTCACCCTTAGTAGTGAACATACTTTCTTCTTGTTGTAGAACTCCTTGGACTAAGTTATTCAGCTCTTCTTTGAATCTCTTTGCTCGAGCTCTCATCATCGGACCAATTGGAACTTGAATCGGACCCTGAGTTTTGATGGCCTTGATGTCCTCACCATTCTCCCCCTCTTGAGAAGGATTTGCCCTCAAATCTTCATCTACAATAAAAGGACTCAAGTCAGTAACAATGAAAATAGCACTAACATTGTACTCACCTGGAAAATCAAGTCTGTACATTACCCAAAAAAAATCAAGTCTGTAGGCGTTGTCATTGATTCGTTCGAGTACTTGAAATGGACCATCTCCTGGGGGCAACAACTTAGAATGTTTTTGTGTTAGAAACTTTTCTTTCCTCATGTGTAACCACACCCAATCACTAGGCTCAAGAACGAGCTTGTGACGTCCCTTGTTGGCTTGCTTGATGTATTGCTCTGTTCTCCTCTCTATATGGAGTGGTGCCCTCTCTTGGAGTTGCGTCACAAAGTCGGCCTTCTTCTTACCATCTAAATTCACATGCTCTAAAATAGGTAAAAGTGATAAATCCAAAGGAGTTAAAAGATTAAAACCATAAACAATTTTAAAGGGTGAAAACTTAGAAGCAGAATGAATCCAACGATTATAAGTGTGCTCAACATCTGATTTCATATGTGGCCAATAAATGAGTTCTTGCGGAATAGCTAAGGTTTTTGCAACTCCAAAGCATCCCATCAACCCTGCACCATATGATTCCTGAACTAACAAATCTCTCATTGAAGAATTAGGCACACACAACTTATTCTCTCTAAGCAAGAAGCCCTCATGCTTACCCTCTGCAGATTTTTCACATGCACTATATATCTCACCAAATTCATGGTCATCATAATAAAGCTCCTTAACGTGCTCAAAACTAAGAAACTTAGTATCAAGAGATGAGATTAAGGCATATCTGCATGAAAGTGCATCCGTAACCACATTTTCTGTACCTTTTTTTTTTTTGGTAGCGAATGACATAGGGAAAAGTCTCAATGAACTCAACCCAACGAGCATGCCTCTTGTTCAGCTTATGTTGGCCCTTCAAATGCTTCAAGGATTCATGATCCGTATGAATCACAAACTCCTGCAAGAGAGAAACAATGACACTAGGCAAAGAAGAATCAAGCTGGTTAGTGTTTAAAAGGGCCTCCTTGTACATGAGTACAATCATTGGTTGCTTGGAAATCATTGCTCTCTTAACCTCACTTGTTTTTGCATAGAAGGTTCTTTGTTTTCTCTCTATTTTTACCTCGTTGGCTAAACACTTCTCTTTCTTTTTTTCTTTTTTTGGGTAATTAATTGTAACATAAAAGAAAAGAAAAAAAAATATACATGTTTACAAGGGGCATCCCCCAGGACTTACAACGAGAAACCAAAGAAAAAAAGATAAAAGGCAACATAGATACACAAAAAACTACCTTAGCAACTACCGGACAAAAGGCAGGAAGACCAGAAACAAAACCAAAAGCCAAAACTAATCAACTACTAAACAACAGAGGCCACAAGCAGCAGCTGCAGCAGCTAGCGGATAGCAGCAGGATTTTAGCAAAATTAGCAACTTTGCAAAAAATAGCAACTTGGGATAGATCCGGATACTACTATAGCACATTTTAGCAAAACAGCAATGCAAATCGGCATAACAAAGGCAGCACAAACAGCAACCAAATCATCACCAACCACCAACAAGCCACCAAGGCTTGGGACAGCTCAGAATAGCAGCAACAAAAACAACACTTCGGCATCCCCAAAACAGCACTAACAGCGACTTACCAAGACGGCAATCGAGAAAGCAAGCGGAGAATGGCAGCAACCATCCGTAACCGCAGCAGTCCAGTAGCAGAAGCAAGGATCCAACAGCAGCTAGGGGCAAGCCAGCTAAAGGGCCGGCACAACCACAGCATAAGAGAAGCAGGCCAACAAAATAATCAAAAAGATGAACAAAGAGACCCTGCACATTGAATAATCAACACGATCCCAAAGAGCAAATGCTATCCCTTTTGAAACTGAAGAAACAAAAGATACAGCAATTGCACCAAGGATCCCAGGCTAACACACTAGCAAGAAGCATAAAGGATAACACACACACACATCCCTTACACAGGCTGTAAGGGGAACGAGTCAAATATTATAAATTAATAAAATAGTAATAATCAATATTAAAATAATTTAATCCAAACGTAAATTTAATCCAAATGTTGATAAATTATATTAAAATAATAATAATCAATATTCGATTTCTTTTAAATCAATCCAATACAAATTTAATCCAAATGTTACATAATTGTCGTACCTTTAACTTTCCATATAACATAAAATCGAAATTATTGGTATCGATATATAGTATAGATATGGCTAAATGTATTCTAATGATATGTAATTTAGAATTAATTCAATCATATTGGTTATTGACATATAAATATTATTATTATCACATTATTAATATTCATTCTATATAAGTTAGTTGTGTGCGTTAGCTTCCATGATTTATTATTATCTCTCATTTGTTTTTGTTAATAATATTTATGTTCAATGTAGACATAGAATGATGCAGTGAATGATGTGAAATTTAAAAAAATATTTTTGAATAAAAAATGTAAATACATATAAGTTTTATTTGTATAGGTAAAGTTCTTTTTAGGGGGAGGAGGTAAATTATTCACTTTAAATTGTTATAGGCTAGATTTTAGATTTACTTGGAGTTGTTTGGTATTTTCTTTCATATTTTTATCGATTTGTTGGGTTTTGTATACTAAACTATTGTCAATTTGATTTTTCGTAATGTATTGATTCTTCAATGTAATTTTTTGATTTTTTAGTCTTATCTAATTACATATATTAAAATAGTGCGATAGATCAAAATATTGAACTTACCTAAAAATAAGAAGAACTTAAATTCGAAACTGGCAAGGTTAGTATGAAAAAATTGAGTAAAGTAAATGAATAAGGTTATATTAAATTTGTTTTATTAATGTTTTTACATTGTCAATAGTACATGATATTAGAAGAGTAAATTGATTATCTAAATATGAAGTATTTGTTTATTTTCTTATTATTTGAATAGAATAAAAAATAATAGTATAGTTTAATAATCTTTATTATTTTCTTGATTTTTTTAGTTCAAATCAAAAAAATTGATAATATCTGAAAGAAATTGATTAATCCGTGTATAACACGGGTTCAGTGCTAGTATATATATATATATACCAAGCTTGTTTTATAGTAGATATGAATTTATAAAATATAGATAAGATATAATCTTTTTATCGACCCTCATAAAAATTTAATCATACCTTTTGTCTTTTTCCCCTAATTTAAAAATGTTCACGGGATAGGAATGACTTGAGCAGGACGTTTTTGTCTTATAAGTGGAATGACATTTGAGGCAACAACCAACCCAGGTGGCCGGGTCGTTGACTGCTACCTCATTGGGTTCGGGTTCTGTAAACCCGAATCCACTGAGATTGTGCATTTTCCTCCAACTTCTTTTGCTGGCAACACATGGTCAAATGGGGACATTTCCTCTACATGAATCCGGAGGCGAACATACCCATAAGCCCATATCCTGCCAAATGTGTGCCCATTCTTGCTATTACTCACCTCAAAATTCAAGAAGAAAAACCACAAATCTGTGTGATAAATGGCACAGAGAGGTTGCAGCAGATTATAGCAGCAGGGTATGGCCTAGTTATAAACACCCTTTGGGTGCAGGGAATTGGGAAAGAAATCTACAACAAGTGCTTAGTAGTAAAAGGAAATGAAAAGACAAAGTCTGGCCTTGTTAAATGACTTGTTTCCCAACAGGATTTCACTTCCTATCTATATGTTTTCTCATGAAAAGATTTGTAGGGAGGAACGCTACAAAAATGCAGAAGAACTATCTCAGATCTCCGACCATTCCTTCACAATTTCCAAATTTAATAGTAAAACTATGTTTGTTTGCATACAAAATTGTGTTTGTTTGCATAGAAAATTATGTTTGCGGTGATGCATGTGATAATGCAGGTGTGGTTATAATGATATGCAATTGTATTTTTTTTTTTTTATTTTTTGGTATTGGGCCCCAGTTTTCCTAGAAAATTAATGTTCGTTTCCCTAGAAAATAATGTTCTTGGAAAGGAGGTGGAGTGGTTAGCAATAAGTAAGGATGGGCGGATTTAGAATTCTTTAAACAGGGATTGGTCAGAGAAATGTTTTGACTATCAATCATGATTTTGAAGCACCCACCATCTAAATTCCATGATCAATGTTTTTTTTGACTTTTGGCACATAATTTTGGCCATTTCAAGACTAAAGCTGATTATTATAAGAAAAGCAATCAATTATTTAAAACGAACCTCAGTTTGAGGTCTGCCCTGCATTTAATAATAATTATTAGACTAGAAAAGAAAATTATTCTAATATAGGGAGGGATGACGAATCATTTTTTTCCAAAAAAAAATTAAAATAAAAAACTTTTTTAGTTTCCATCCAAGTTTTTTGCATTTCTAATATTAGGGTTTCCGCTCTCATCCTTCTTCTGTTTTCATATTGACAAGTTTGTGACAAAAATCTTATATCTAATTCTTGATAGAAGATAAGGAAGGAATAATAGATTCAAGATTTGTTGATAAGAAATTCTTTCTCATTTGTTAATCAACAAGATACATGTATGTATTT
>JAULLD010224935.1:0-11596 GCA_035668095.1 Sarracenia minor
CATTTCTATTGCTGGATAACTGTATGGCCATAAGGCCTTTATCATTTCCTGTATGCATGTGAGATGCCGATGGGTAGATTTAATTTCTGTTTCAGTTTAGATAGTTTTTGTTTTATTTTCTTTATTGGGGTTGCAAGAGCCTACGGGCCACCTCTGATTTAATGAGCTTTTGTTTTGTTTTCTGTTGCTTACGGGTTGCAAGAGTCTACGGACCACCCTTGATTTATTGAGATTTGAGGTTGCTTGTTGGTTAGTATTAGGTTGTGTCGTAAATCGGCTTGTCGTAGTTTAGAATAGTTTAGATTTGCCGCGGATGCGGATTGTTGTTGATTGTAATGTCTAGGTGATTGTTTACAAGTGAAGATTTGGTTTGCCCATTTTGGGTTTTGGTCCGAAAACAGAGGAAACTCTGCCGAAATTTCTAAAATTTTCAAGAGTTAGAATATTTTCCAACCCTTTTCTTAAAATTTTTGAAAAAGGAAAATATTCTCATTTTCTCAAATCAATGTTTAAAGAAATGAATATTCGGCAAGAGACTCAGTTATTGGATATTCGTTATTCGATTATTATTCGAGTTAGGTCAGGATGTTACAGATGGTATCAGAGCATAGGTTAGAATACCTTGAGACCGTGGGAAGCATTGTGTGTTATGCTGAGAGAGTTGGCTTGCATGTTGCATTCATGATTTGTATGTGTTTGTATGCTCATCTAGTGATGAGAACTGACTTGCGCATGCTTTGTGGTTATGTGATTATATGAGCATGGAGGTAGGACTTTGAGCATGATATTTCTTACCTTGGGCATCCGGTTGACTACCTTGGGAGTCTGGTTTGAAGAGTGCATCACGAACACTCATTCTAATTAGAAATCCAAGTGAGTTGTTAGGATTGAGGTATCACTCCGATTAGCCTCCTCAGTATGTGATGGTGTACTATTGTGTTTATGTACTTATGTGCATAGATGTTAGCATGCGCTGTGATAGGGTTCTTATTCCCTAGACTTTGGCTATCTTATCCGAGGGAGTAGGATAAGGAGGAGTATCTGAGATTGGGTAGACCTATGAGTTAGGTGGTTACCCGAGATGTTTATGTTGATGTGATGTTTGCACATCATGACCCATACTATGTTGTGAGCCATGTGTTCTCATACATTGTTGTTGTGTTGTGGGTCGTGTACTGCCGAGGGCGTACGAACGGAAGTGTTTTGCACGAGGGAATGTGGATGGGATCATAGTGGACGGGGGCATGAGGATGCAATGTGATCCTGATGGGATAGGCCCTTTGTGTGAGAGTTTCCTTCTTTGGGAGGTGCCCTTAGTGGTTGTGTTGACGTTACATCGTTGTTAGCACCCCATTCCTAGCTTGTACGTTGTTTTAGTTACACGCGGTTGAGTTTTGCCTTTGCACGAGATTAAGTCCTTTGCACTAGTTATGAGGGTCGATGGTATGTTAGTGAGTTTTAACCTTATTGGTGCGCAGTAATCATGGTATGGTATGGATACCTTCGATGGTTTGCCCGAGCCTTGTGGGTGGGCAGTTGATGGTTGCTTTTGAGGTTATAGACCTTTTTAGAATCCCATCACCTTGACCGATGCCCTCAGTAGTTAGGATGACGCTGTGCTGTCGTCAGTATTTTGCGTAGATTAGTATGTTACACTAGGAGTGTATGTTTTGAGGAACTCCCCCATTTGAGAACGAGTTTTTGTGCTTTCATTGTGAGGATTAGTTAGAGGCTGATGGGTCTGTTGAACCTGTACATGTGTTATTGCTGCAGTATGGCTTGAGTGCTTTTTTGATGAGTTGTTTGGATTGCCTGGAGGTAAGCTAAGTGTTACCTTTTAGGCTATGGATTTCCCTTAAGGGACCTTTTTGGCGATAAGAACCTGGTGAAAGAAACTTCTAAGGCAGACTAGATGGTTGTTCCTTTGGCCCAAGTGGAATGTCATTGGGTTAGATGAGGATGGTATTGCCGATGAAGTTTCAGAAGAAAGATTGTCAGTTGTGAATCATATCCTAGCCGAAAGATTGTCAGTTGTAATTGTTACGTATTTTTTTTTTGGATGAATTAACTAGGACATAAAAGAAAAAGAAAAAATATTTACAGATTTACAAGGGGCATACCCCAGGCCTTACAACCCAAGATAAACCCACTACCTCTAAACCTACTAAAGAAACCAACAAAGCTACTAAGAGTGTTACTAACACTCTTACCGAAATACATCCAGTCATACCAGAGGCTTACACAAAATAACCAAAACATTACAATTATCAAAAACAACTAGCAAAGGGCAGCCATAGCTATGAAGCCCCAACTAAAGGAGACTGAACCCTAAGTCAACAAACTCCCCGAAAGCAAACCGTCAGGGGCACCGCCTCGAGATAGATCCAGTGCAAGAGTAATCCCAGCCAGGGAGACAACCTCAAATCAGAGCAAATAGTGGCTCAGATCAACGCATACGTCCGTTCCAAAGCGAAGCTAAGCACGCCTCTACTAGGGGAAACAGAGGCCGCCTCCACGAGACAGAACCTGTATACCCGTTCCAACGTGGGCTCACCCCCACAGTGATAGTCACACACCCCAAACACTGGAGAGGAAAAAGATAAGGGTAAGCACGCATCTACTAAGGGACGCCAAAACCTGAAACCAGAATTTACCAAGCACGGGAGGCATCAACCCAAAACTTAAGAAGCTCTGTCAGCAAAATCTACGAAGAGCGCCCCAGAGGATGGACAAACAAAATACACCATCCGGATCATGAACTGCCCAAACGCCTTGAGCGGGACCCACCAAACTAATTCCACACGCACGGGGGAATTACGCCCGTTTTCAAATCAATAACTCCTCAGAGGCCTAAAAAGATCATTCACTTCACCACGACAAGCATCAGGAAACCCACAAGAAAGAAGCCAAAGAAAAAGTTCTCTCGCAAGGGAACCTACACTCGGAAATCCATCGAGCTCATCTTCACTCCAATACTCGTGAGAAACGAACACCTCTCGGACAAAGAAAGAAACTGAAAGGAACAGCTGAGCATCCATAATTCAAGTCCAGGTCCAAAATCAACTTAATCTCATGGTAGTCCCACTTGTCTGGTCCACTCATAAGGTCCATGCAGGTCCACCAGAACGTACCACTAAAATTGGGCCTATTCGGAGCCCAAAGAGAATATACCATACCACTAAACAAAAACCCCCTGGCCCACAAAAACCAGTTGTATACCGGTTTAGGTGGTAAAATTCCGCCTACATATGCGGGCCCACATCCAGTAATTTCCGCCTATGGAATCCAGCTGGAAGTCACCTACTACAAATATTAATCCCAATTCCCAAGGGACATGGCAGCAGACAAATATATCTACAAAACTTACCACTGAAGGTGCCAACAATTCCCGCCCAGATCTCCCGCTGAAAAGAAAGATTAATATAGGACCCAATTTTCAGCAATAAAAATAAATAAAGTACCACCCAGCTGGGCCTCATCACATCCACACCTCAAATCAGACAGCCACTACTGTACCAACCGCACACAAGCGCGTGAGAGCCAACTCGTCTTCTACCTCGTCTAAGCTGCATCACCGAACTGTACCTCACCTAATTTAAACAAGCAGATTTCCATGAACGGCAACAGAAGCAGTTTTCCTCCATCACCGGAGTTGGAATAATGTGTCTAACCTTCATCCAAAACCCATGTGTTCTTCGTGGCTGATTGAAAATCCAAGCTCGAAAACACAACACAGAACAAAAAACCAAAAACCAGAGAAAACCACTTGACCTTTTTCATCAAACTTCAGCAACCAAACTCCAAAATTATTTTCTACTTGCGAAAAACGTGGCCAACCAATATCCGAAGTTTGATCTCCAAGAATCCAAAGTTGGACTTACTAGGATACGATAAAGAGTTTCACAAAAACAGGGGTAACAAAACGTGGCCAACATAAAGATCTTAACAAAAACAGGGGTAGCAATCCGGTTCAAACATCTGAATCAAAATCGTCAACGGGACCCAAACCAGAGCTGGGACCCAAGAGTAACTTCAAATACCGAGGATATCAGAGAATCCCTACTTCCATAACCCAGTTTGAGCCGAAAACCAAAGCCAACGACACTAATGCAAGATCAAAGCAAGAGACTTAAATACAACATCGCTACTAGCAGGCACCAAGAGATGAAACAATCTCTAGTCTAGGAACAAACCTCAGATCGCAGAAATGATGATCTTGGAACTAAAACACCCGAGAACCATAACCAGACCTCTGAATAACGAGACCTAGACCAGCTTCTCAGTGATAGATTCCTCCCACCATTGCCATGAGATGATCCAAAAACACCGATAGAGCATAATCACGATCCTCTGATACAAGAGTCATCAAATCGCCACTGGGGAGAGCTTTCTAGAGAGAGAAGCTCTCCCCCTCTTTTTGGATGAATTCCACGAACTCCTTTCTCTGTTTCTTCGACTGCCTCTTCCGAAACTTCTATTTCCGAATCTTCTTCATCGCTCTCATCACAAACAGAGCCTTCGCTCCTAATTTCCACAAGCGGAACCTCTGGTTTTGATTCCACATATTTTACATGACCATTTGACGACTCACCAGTACCTTTGTTCATCTCTTTCTCAGACAACTTCGAATTGTTCCTTTGTGCAGAGGCAGCGCCACTCTTCGACTTCTTATCCGGCGGAGAATATAACCAGATTGTAATTTCAGAAGAGCTGAATCCTCTGTTATACGCTAACCAGTCAATAATCTCTCTGATTTCCTCTTTGCTCACAGGGCTACGGCCCTCTTTTGCTTTGCTAAATCTCCAAGGCCCTTTTCTCATGGATTTCATTCTCCTTCTCTATGTAAACCTCCACGCTAGACCCCTGGGTAGATGGGGAAATAGAATCCCTTTGAACCTTCGAAACCCTAGAGGTCGCCCCAGCTAAAACGGGGAAACAATTTTCCAAGAAGTTATTAATGGCCTAGTTAAGAAAAGGCTTTCTCCTCAAAGCATTGAACTTATGGCTAAGGAAGTCACAGATGTGGAGATCAAGGATGTTTTATGGTCCTTGAAATCTAACAAAGCGCCGGTCCTGACGGGTTCTCAGTTGGTTTTTTTAAAGACGCATGGGAAGT
The DNA here is from genome assembly GCA_035668095.1 of Sarracenia minor. Taxonomy (NCBI): domain Eukaryota; kingdom Viridiplantae; phylum Streptophyta; class Magnoliopsida; order Ericales; family Sarraceniaceae; genus Sarracenia; species Sarracenia minor. Next base: position 5,117 of record JAULLD010224935.1, read on the forward strand.
AGTTGGAGATGAAGTTATTAAAGCTATCAAAAGCTTCTTTTCTTCGGACAGGATTCCCAAGGAAGTTAATACCACCTTGATTGCGCTTATTCCGAAAGTGCCCAATCCTTCGTCAATCAAAGAGTATAGGCCTATTTCGTGTTGCAATACCATTTACAAATGCATCACTAAATTGATAGCAAATAGAATCAAAGGCTCTTTGCAGGAGATTGTGTCCCCTAACCAATCCACCTTTGTACAAGGTAGGAGAATAGCTGATAACATCTTCCTATCCCAAGAACTTCTCCGGGACTACATAAGCAAGATAAGGGCCCAAAATGTGCATTGAAGGTGGATATAATGAAGGCGTATGATATTGTAAATTGGGAGTTTATGATTATGGTGTTGAATTATTTGGGGTTTCCTCCTAACATGATTTGTTGGATTAAGGAATGCATAACCGCACCTTCTTTTTCTGTATGAATTAATGGTGAGCTCCATGGATTTTTCAAAGGAAAGAAGGGTTTGCGTCAAGGGGATCCGTTGTCTCCTTATCTTTTTGTCATGGCCATGGAGAAATCCTCTCGGGATTATTTTCCAAATACATAGAAGAAGGTTCTTTTAACTTCCACTGGAGATGCAAAAAAGAGAAAATTGTCCACTTAGCTTTTGGGGATGACCTCATGGTATTTGCTAGAGATGAAGTAGAGTCTATTTTGGTGATTAAGGATGTCTTGGATCAATTTAAGAAACTTCCCGGTTTAACGCCCAGTCCGTCCAAGAGTGATATATTCTTTTCTGGTGTGGATGAGTCTCTTATGGAGTTTCAAACGGAAAAAATAGGAGGTGTGACAAGTTGTGTATACCAGGTGTTTGTTGAAACACCCCAACCAATAAACCCAGTTGGTGACGTGAAGCATGTCAAAGCCGAAGTGTGCTATGTTCAGGTGAACCCACCTTTTGGGCCCAGAGCTGGAGCGACTATAGATGAGGAAGGTAAAAAGATCAAAATCTGACTTGATCTTTTCTGAGATAGTTTGTGTGGATGATGATTTGAATAGGCCCTCTTTTGTGGCTAACATGAAGTTTCAAACGGGTCAAACTCGTTTTTGAGCAATGCCCACCAGATGATCGACGAAAGTCCCCAGCCGGTTTTTGCCGTAGATTCAGTAAATGCGAGGAGTGTTTTTCCTGTAGAGGGGATAGTGGGCCTTATTGATAATGGCAATGCCAAGGTCAAACCTGAAGCTAAGGCCCCAGTAGCAGCACATCAGGCGCAAACCTGGCAAGTGACGTGGCTACAAACGGCTTGTCTAGGCTTAATCCTGGAGGCTTGAAACTTAATCACCGGAGTGATTCAGTCCTGGAATTTTTTGAGCCTAAAACCTCGGGGGTTATTGAAATAGAGAATAACTGATTAATGAGCAACCTTGGAATAAATGTCTTGTGGGGTATTTCTTGGAGGAGACCTTTGCGTTTTGTAGGGTTAGAGCTACGGCAGTGTCTCTATGGAGAAACGAAGGTTTATTGGAGGTTCATGGTAATGAAAATGGATTCTTTTTCTTCAAATTTCAGAACACGCAGGATATGGAGAAGGTTCTGGAAAAAGGGCCTTGGCACTTCTATGGTAAGCTTTTAGTCCTGCGAAAATGGCGAAAGAGACTCAGGTTAACAAAAGATGCCATCTCAAAGATTCTTGTTTGGGTTAAATTTCTTGATCTGCCATTGGAATTTTGGAATGACGAATGCCTTAGTAGAATTGCAAGCGGCATCGGGGTCCCGTTATTCCTTGATAAAGCAACGAATTTGAAGCTGCGCATATCATTCACTAGAATATGTATTGAAGTTGATGCTGCTAAACCGCTGCTTCACTCGGTTGTTGTGAGATGCAGAGGGGAAGGTCTGGAAATTACAGTGGAGTACCAAGGTTTGCCTCCTATGTGTGATAGTTGTAAACCTTTTGGTCATGTGTCTTGTAATCGAAAAGAGAGCACGTTTAATAGTGATCATGAAAACTTCCAAGAAGGAGGAACCCGTGAAGGTAAAGATTTTGGACAGCGATCTTGATTCTTCAACTTCGGCTGAATGGGTTAGAGTAAGTAAAAGGAAATCTGTAAACAAGGTAAGGAAGCACGGAAATCGCCCCATGAGTCAGGGATTTAGGCAGGGTAATCCCATTGATCCAGTTGTTGTTCGACATGCTGCTTAGCCCCACCGATTAGCAAGGTCTACTTTTCAGCATCGTAGGATTCTCTCAGATCAGCCCAGTGCCTTGCCTAGCCGCTCAGCTCCCACCGCTGATCTAGCATGTTGCTCTGCGCCACCGCGTAGCCCAGCTTCCCAGGCCTCGCTGCTTCTCCAAGCCGTCGAAGGCGCGGGCAAGCTGGGAACTAGCCTGGAATGTTGATCAGTTGATCTAGAGTAGATCATTTTGTGTAAGTCACGTTTTGGCTTTGATTATGCTTGTGAAATTTGTGACTTTAGTGTTCTTTTGAAGGTTTAACCTTTGTTAAGTTTGTAAGTGGTCGTAGTGGGTATCTTTTATTTTTGTAAGTGGGTATTTTTGGGTTTTCTTTTGCTTCTCTTTCGGTAAGTTGAGTGGGTTTCTTTTGGGTTGTAAGGCCTGGGGGAATGCCCCCTGTAAATTTGTAAGTTTTTCATTTTTCTTTTTATACACACTTAATTACCCAAAAAAAAAAAAATAAACTAGCTGAAGATAATGAGGGTTGGATTCAAGTGGGTAAGGACAAGGGTAAGGCTCCTATGCAGACTTCGTCTTCTTCTGAAAAAGGTGAAGAACCTGCTCCAAACATAGCTGCAGAAATTAACATTGAGCTTGGCAGTTCCATGGTTAGGGAAATGGTCCCTACTTCAAGTATAGAGGTCCCTTTACCAGAGATCAGTTCTTTGGAGAAAGGTCCAATCAGTTGCTCAGGAACACTTGGAATACCAATCGGATTCGGAAGATGACTCTCTTGAAGTTTTGGATGCTTCCGAAGGGATTGCTATGGATGATTTCGATAGCCTGGTGGTAAAGAAGAGTCCTCCAGGGAAGGTCAGCTTGAAGAGCCCTCCCAGCAAGAAATCGAGTTGTAGTAAAAGGAAGAAGAAAAGGTCGAATTCCTAACCTTTGTTTATGATTAATTTTTGTTCTTGGAATATTAGGGGTTTAAATAATTCCCTGAAACAGCATGAACTAAAAAGTTTTGTTTATGCCACTAGACCCTATATTTTTGCGTTAAATGAAACTAGAATCACTGTTGAAAACTCCAAGCCTATTTTTGAGAAGATTTTGCCGGGCTGGAATTTTGTTCATAATTTTGATCATGCTGTTTTGGGTCGTATTTGGATCTGCTGGAATCCAAATTTTGTAAATCTTATTACTTTAGATTCTGGGAATCAATGGATTCACACCAGCCTATTTTTGCTAGAAGAGAAATTTTTTTTTTTTTTTGGATAAGGTAACTGTAACATAAAAAAAATATAAAAAAAATTACATATTTACAAGGGGCATTCCCCAGGCCATTACAACCTAAAAGATACCCACTCCAAACTTTCCTACTAACTTAGCAAAGCTAAAGTTTAGAAACCATAGCTACCCAAAACCCAAAACATGGTCAAAACATGCTACAAGCACTACATCTAGCAAGCAACTACAGCCTGATGCAAAAGAATCTCAAAGTACCCATTCTTGGGGGAAGAACCCCAAAATGGATACTAGAAGGAACAAAAACATCCAGGTTGATGAAACTAGCCGACTCACCTCACCTAACCCTAGCATATCAGAGTCCTCGAACGGCCATCAAGATCAATTGCCCAGCTAGCCCGCACCTTCAATTGCTTTGAGGTGCAAAGAGGCTTGAGAAGCTGGGCACGGTGGTGGAACATGACAAAAAGAGCTGCAGGGCTGGTTATGATGAACCGCACGCTGAAGGCCGACGAACTTGGGGTGCATATACCCCTTAGCAGTGGTATTTTTCGGGGTCGAAACCTTAACTTCATTCTCTTTCTTCTCATGTTTCTCCACTTGATGTTTACTCTTTTCCTGTCTCCTTTTCTTATGAGCATTCCTTCTTTTCTCCACTCTAATCCACTCCGCCGAACCTGATGAATCCGAAGAACTGTCCTTCTCACTCTTATTCTCAGTTGCTGCTTCTTGGCCTCCATGGTCAATAGGGATTTTCTCAATCGGACATTTCTTACACTGGGTCAGAACATGGCCGAAAGTCTGACACTTCGAGCAAAACGGGGGTAGCCCTTGGAATTCCACTTGCACCTCAACAATTTCTCCTTCACAACGAATCTTGATACTCTTCTGTAAAACTTTGGACGCATCAATTTCAACACATACCCGAGCGTATGAAATTCTACGCTTTTCGTTTGTAGCTTTATCTGCATATAATGGCGAACCCAAAGCACTAGCAATTTTGCTGAGGCATGGGGAATTCCAAAATTCAAGAGGAAGGTCATAGAGTTTAACCCAAACCGGGATCCTACAATGATGCTCCTTAGATAACCTCATGCGTTTTTTCCATTTCCTCAAAATTAATGGTCGCCCGGAAAAGTGCCATGGCCCATTGTCCAAAACCCTTTCCATGGCTTCCACATTTCGGAACTTGAAAAAATAAAACCCCTTATCTGTACCAAACACATCGACCAGACCTAGGCGGCCCCATAAGGACCTTGCCGTAGCACGGACAAGGCCAAACATCATTTCTTCCCCCAGAAAGTAGCCTACTGCACAATTAGCCCATGTTTCCTCATCCACCAAATCATCATCTATATCCACAAATTCAGAGCAGTTATCACTAATAACATGATTTAATTTAAAACCTGGCTGATTAAGACTCCAGGAATTTGGTTGCGATGCAGAAGCTAGATTTGATCTTGAGTCCTGCTCAAACTTGACCCTGCTACCCGAAACAGCAACATCCCCCTCTGCTTCCTTGTCCACTCCTTTGTAAACTTTCCTGCCACCTACAACATCAGCCCATGACTTCATAGGATAATCCTGTTCTACACCAGAAGCTTTGGCTTGTACTGGCTGAGAGAAAGCCCTGTTTGTAGGATCGGTTTCCCCCGAAACCACACCCTTGGGCACTGAGTCACCCCCAAGGCCTTCAAGGTCCATATCAGTCTCCTCATCTTCGTCCTCTCCCCCAGCTTCCCCTTCAAGACTGTCTTCATCATCCGAGATATAATCCACATCATCGGAAGCCTTGTTATCATTCAAACTTGGACTTGGCATTTCATCGAACACTAGGTGTGCAGCAAAATTCTTACTCTCATTTACTTCAGGTTGTTTACCCATGTTAGTCAACACACACTCAACATTCGTCTCAAGATCCACAGCACACTCAGCAGGGGTAAAAGCAGAGCTTACCTTCTCTTTCGCCTCAGGCGAAATCACTATCTCTGTTACCTTATTAACCGCTGCGAAATCAAATTCTGGTTCAGGCATCTCCATTGGAACACCTACAGAAGCTCCATCTTCACCCTTATTTTCCTCACTTTCATGGATATTTTCTTCTTTTACCTTCGGGACATGTATCTTTGTATCTGCCTCTTCAAAAAGAACCCCTGCCCTAGGAGGAGCCGAGCTTCCAGAGATGGGATCACACCCCGTCTTGAAAGGGTTATCCGGACTGTTCAGCAATTCTTGGACTTTGATAGGGCTGAGCCCTTTCAGAAAACGCATCCGAGCTTGAAGTCTCGCCATTCTTGCCGAATCGAACGGGGTGACTTTAAAGGAGTTCACCTCATCTTGCACCTCCTTCACAGAGGAGAGAATAACTCGGGAGCTCTTACGATCAAAGGAGCGATCTCTGATCATCGTTAGGAGATTGAGTCTCACCTCAGCCTCCTCCAGAATCAGGTGTTCTGGACGTCTTTCCTTCGGAGATAGATTTCGACGGGACAAGCCCCTAATCCGAGAACTTGGAAGTCTTTCCTCAGGATCTAATTTTGCTAAGGCACTGAACTGATTTTCCATTGATATCTTGTTCAAAGATCGATAAGTTGTCATCCTCACCTCCCGGAGGCAACGCCCTGAGGGCGCCCCCGATTGCCCCAAAATCGCACACAGTGTCGCACCTTTATCGCACTCCACTTTGGATTAAGGGTTTTAATTTTTTTTTTATTTTTTATGTTACTAGTTACCTTATCCAAAAATAAAAACAAAACTATATAGCCACCTCCTAGGGTCAACCATAAGGGGTGTACCCTAATGTGCCGCTTTACCAAAAATGCCCCCGAACATATAATTTAATACCCCGACCGTCTTCGCAAAAAAACTGACGATCGAATTAAATCAAATAACTGAAGCCAGCCAAAAAAAATACACCGTGTGTATAAATGGGCTACGTGAGGGATCACAAGGAAGTATATGACTCGGGCTAACCGTATGAGAAAATCAGATATCCCTAACTCAATCCCTGAGTTAGATCCATTCTCGCACGAACCAGGACTTATTCCACTAAACCTCCTGACTGAACTCCCGGC
>JAULLD010226035.1:0-10642 GCA_035668095.1 Sarracenia minor
CTCTCTCTCTCTCTCTCTCTCTCTCTCTCTCTCTCTCTCTCTCTCTCTCGGTTTTCTTCTTGCATTGAGGATTGTTGAGTTTGGAGTGTGTAGAAGCCTAAAGGACTTGGCTCGGATTGGTGCCCACACGCCGGAGTCGAGACGTGCGAGGGTTATACATGAGACGATCTCGCGGTGGTCTCTCCTACAAATTGGATCTATTGAAATATTACTACAAAATTTCGATCGGTATATTTCTGCCTTTTTACTTTATTCATGTTAGTTTCGTGAAAAACACACACCAAAAATGTTTTCCAAATGCGCTTCCGCCGCCGGCTCCAACATATTTCTCTCAAACAAAGGCTCAACCCTAGCAGCCATTAAGCTAGGTACATGTAGGAAAATACACCGGAACTAGAGCACTATTCGAGCATGCTGCGAGCAAGTGATGGCGCTTGAGCGCTCTTCGAGCACAGCTAAGGATCGCATGCTTTTTCTTCTCGTGCCAATGAGATTTGATCATGATTTCAATGCTGAGCTTGAACGCTCTACAGGTGCACTTCGGGCGCCTCAAAAACTCAACTCTCGGTAAAGAGAAATAAGATATTAAACAGGGGCACTCGAGCGCTCTACGGGTGCTTTAATATCTTAACTCTCGGATTAACGAGAAATGCACAAATAATGTTGGCCGCTCAAGTGCTCGAAGGCGCTTGAAGGTGCTTGTGCCCCTTTCGCGCGCCAATGCCTAGAATTTACGGAAGAGTCAAAAATTCGCTAAGACATAATAAACACAAACTATCCTAAAACATATGATGTAATGAATGTAATATGCATATGGGTGTGTGTAAGTGGGTGCCATATACCTTATAGGGAAATCAGAGTGGGCTTATTGATTGTGAATAGGTCGGAGGACATGGACACAAACACCCGAAATCCCAATCCCAAACTCAAAGATACAAACACATTGGTTTTGTACATAACTCGGGAATAGCCAAAACACTAACAAGTGTATTTTTTGTTCTCAAAGTTTATTTCTGAGTGTGTTAGGAATCACGACAAGTGAGTTCATTGTGTTATTTTCTACCAACAATTGGCATTAGAGAGCACAATCGATCCTCTCTTAAATCAGCACCGAAATCAAATTCCTCGAATTTTTTTTTGTTATATGAAAAGATAGATCTCGATGGTATAATTTCAACTGTGTATGACACGTCAAAAATGGAGTTCATCCGAGCTCATATTGGTCATTTAAAGCACTGAGAATTTTTTCACATGCCAAATACAACCTTAGTTACAAAAATCTCAACGGAGAAGAAAGACTTCGCGTCCTAAGCCCAACACCCTTATCCAACCCATTTGGCAAGTTTTTTTTTTTTTTTAAAAAAAATCTACTTATTAATTGGTTCAACCAGTTTCTTAAAAATTTCTTGGCGAGTGAAATCTTGACCTACCATTTTGGATTATTCATGATCTAACCATGTGGACAGATTTTTCAAATTCAGCCTCTAAAATTTCTAAAAAGCTTATTTAACACTTTAAATTCAATCAATGTCCACTGGAAACATAATCTTTCAAGCCAAGTTTCCACTATTAGGCAAAGACACTTATGAGAATTTGAGTATTGAGATAAAAGGTTTACTAACCTCATAATATCTTTGGTATCTAGTCGAGAAAGGCTACAATGAATCTGTCTCAGAGCAATCAAAAATTCGATTGATGGAGAATTAGAAAATTATTCTTCAAGATATAAGGAAGAAAAATAAAAAGGCCTTCTATTTATTATACCAAGGTATCACCAATTCAAATTTTAAGAAAATCCATGCCACCACCACTTCCAAAGAAGCTTGGAAAATTCTTCGAAACTCCAATTGACAACTTGAAAATACGATGAGAATTCTAACCCAGGTACTAAGAGGTGAATTTGAATTATTACATATGAATAATAAGAATTCAATTTTTGAGTATTTTACTGCAACATTGGTTATTGCCAATCAAATTCGAAGATATGGAGAAAAGATTGAAGATGTTCAAATCTTGAAAAAGATATTACGATCTCTTAGTCCAAAATTTAAGCACGTTGTAGTTGTAGTTGAAGAGTCCAAGAATCTCAATGAAATAACGGTAAATGAATTGATGGTCACAATGGAGATCCATGATCAACGAATCAACAAGCTCTTCAATCTAAGCTGACATTCTAGGAGAATAGAGAATAGGGAAGGGAGGCATCTCAAAGAGGTCGAGGAAGAGGTCATGGATATCATGGATGTAATTTTAATCCACGGGGTAGAGGAGAGGAAGCCCATATCAAGTATGAAGGAATCCAAATCATTTGTTCGTCTAGGAAAAGCAGGTAGCCGAAGAGGCAACTTTAATAATCGATTAAACTATGACAAAAATCACGTACGGTGTTATAATTGTTATAATTACGGGCACTAAGTAACGAATGTCGAGCAAAGATGATGGAAGTAAGTGAGCTATCAAAATATGTTGAGAAAGAGACTACTGAAGTGAGACCAATTGTGCTATTGGCTCATGAGGTCGCAATTGAAGATCAAAACATGTGGTTTCTAGATATTTGAGCTAGTAATCACATGTGTAGCCGAAATGATATGTTCACTAAGCTTAACGAGACTGTACAAGGTTAGTTTAATTTGGAGATTCCTCCCAAATTCCAGTCAAATCAAGAGGGAACATCCTTATCAAGATCAAGAATGGCTATCACGATTTCATATCTAATGTCTATTATGTGCCAAAGATGAAAAATAATATCTTAAGTCTAGGACAACTCATGGAAGAAGGATACGCCATAAATATAAAGGATTCCCATCTCACTATTAAAGACATGTGGTAACATCATCACTCGTGTGAAGATGTGTAGAAACATAATGTTTCCTTTACACATTCAGGAGGATACGTCGAAATGTCTTGATGCCATTATCAACGATAAGGAATTGCTATCGCACTTGAATTTTGGGCATCCTAATTTTAAACACTAAAGTTATTAACAAGGAAAACAATGGTGAAAGGTTTGCCTCACATTGGTCATCCCAAGGAAGTTTGTGAAAGCTATCTTTTGGGAAAGCATCTTAGAACTAGTTTTGGAAGACAAGGAAATTGGATAGCACCAAATTCACTAGAACTCATACACACCGATGTTTATGGTCCATTGAACCCAATGTCAAATGGACAAAATAGATACTTTCTCACCTATATTGATAATTTCATCAGAAAGACGTGAGCATACTTCGTCATGAAAAAGTCAAAGGAATTTAATATTTTTAAAGAGTTCAAAACTTTAATGGAGAAGCAAAGAAGATATTATATCAAAATTGATAGGAATACACAATGTTCAAGTAATCAAGATGATCAAGACACAATGCAATATAGTTGGAATCTAACACAGGGAACAAAATAGTAACTACAAAAAAGAAATTGAGGAGTATAAGGCCAACCGGAGAGATCAACGGTAGGGAGTTAATTACTAGTTATACAGGGAATTAGTTAAAATACTATTGTAATAGAATTAGAGTGGGCAATCGTATAGGAGTGTAGATACATAATAGGGAGAAAGTTTATGTAAACAAAGCAATGAGAGAATGAGATATGTAGAGAGAAATTACTTCTGTAATTATCTTCATTTGTTAATAAAATAGTTTTTCCTTCATGTGAATCAAATTCTTTTCATAGTATCAGAGCCCTAGAACTCCAACGAGTAAATCCGATCCACCATGGTAGATAAATCTGGTTCGGCTGATGCTGATCTTCCACCAAGATTTAATCGATTGATTACGAATCTTAGAAATTTTGTAACAATCAAGCTTGAAAATGGAAACTACTCAATTTGGAAAAATCAAATGCAAAACATTCTTCGAGCAACTTGCTTTCTGAAATTTATGAATGGCGCTACATCAAAATCCTCACCGACTATCAAGAACTCAACGGATATTGAGGTAATAATCTCGAATTCACTAAATGGAAAGTAATTGACTCTCATCTTCTTAGTTGTATCACGGCTACGTTATCTCCATCGATTTATTCATCTGCTATGCATTTAAGCTCATGTTGTGAAGTGTTGTTGGTACTTGAGAAGAGGTTTACTGATTTTTCTCGGTCACACATACATAAACTGAAAAATAAACTCAATAATACAGCAAAGAAGAATGTTACAATGGAAGAGTATTTGACTCAAACAAGAGAAATCTCGAATCAATTAAATCTTGCTGGTGCTAAAGTTAAAGAGGAAGATTTGATCTATATTACGTTGAATGGACTCCTTGAGGAATATGATTCCTTCAAGACAATGATAAGGGGTAACATGAGTCAATAACCATGGAAGAGTTGTCATCATTGTTATGCTCTGAGTAAATTCATGTTGAAAATAAAATCAAACAAACCTTAGGATCAAACTTCACAGTAGCTTTTGCTGCTACAAAAGGAAATTTTCCAGGGCAAACTTTCACTCGAGGAAGGAATTATTATGGAGGGAATAGAGGACAAAACAGTTTCAGAGGAAGTAGAAGAGGATCATATGGTATTCAACGGAATCAAAGAAGATAACAAGGACAGTTTGGAATAATCTGCCAATTATGTGGAAAATCGAATCATGTTGCTCTAAATTGCTGGTATAAAGATGAATACTTGGCCAAAGTTCTAATACATCTCTTGCTAATGTTCAAAACACATTTGATATGTCTCAACAAAGAGCATTTGTAGTTGCTGCACCAGAAAATTCAACATCTTGGTATCTTGATACAGCTTCTACACAACATATTACCAACAATCTCGTAAATTTAAATTTCTATCAACAATATCAAGGAAGCGATCAAGTCACTGTTAGGAATGGAGTTACAGTTCCAATTCAGCATAATGGTATAGGAATTCTTTCAACTCCTCATTGCAATCTTAGATTGAACAAGATTCTACATGTTCCACATATCACATCGAATCTTTTATCAGTTCAACAACTTGCCAAGGATAATCACTGTGTGATTATTTTTTATGAAAATTCTTTTATTATTCAGGACAAAACAACCCATCAAGTGCTTCATGAATGCACCAATTCACATGGTCTATACCAGGTGAACTCAGTCATCAAAACATCACCTACTGGTTATATTGTTGACAGCTCAGGTATTAGCTTAATTCAGTGGCATCAATGTCTTGGACATCCTTCAGGTGTGAAGTTCAAGCATATTTCTTCTAATTTGAATCTACCAAATATGTATGAATTTTTTGGTAATAATTGTAATGCATACAATTTGTCTAAAAACAACATAATACCGTATAAACAGTCAAGTAGTTTTGTGAATAAACCCCTAGCACTAGTACATAGTGATGTATGGGGACCCTTTACTAACTCAAAATCTAAATTTTGGTACTAAGTGTTGTTCATAGATGATTTTAGCAAATTTTCGTGGGTATATCCTCTTACCTACATGAGTGAAGTTTTCACAAAATTTGTTGAATTCAAAGTTTTTGATGAAACTCAGTTTGAAACTAACCTCCAGATCATTTATACTGATGCTGGAACTGAATTCTTGAATAACAAAGTGAAGAATTTTCTCAATACTCATGGGATTGTACATCAATTTTCGTTCCCATATACACCTTCTTAGAATGCGGTTGTAGAAAGAAAACATATGCATATTGTTGAAACTACAATCACACTGCTTGCCCAATCTTCAATCCTACTTGATTTCTGGTTTGAATCTATTGCAACATTTGTATTTATGATTAACAAAATTCCTAAACCAAAACTTCAGAATAAATCACCCTAGGAGGTTTTATTTGGACACATTATAGATTATAGAATTTTTTGAGTGTTTGGATGTCAATGTTTATCGTGGCTCCAACCTTACAAGACTCATAAACTTCAATCAAATTCCATCTCTTGTGTCTTTATTGGATATCATCCCACAGTTGAAGGATATAGATCTTTAAATGCTCAAACTAGTAAGATTTATCTTTCATGTCATGTCATTATTAATAAGTGTGTGTTTCCCTTTCTTACTAAGTCCAGTCCCATAACTGTATCATCCTCATCTTCATCCGTAACATCTTTTTTCTAGTATCCATCCTCCTCATCTGATCATCTCAATCTTCATCCACAACCAATATCATCTTCACCCTCAGCTAGAAGCCAAGGCTCTGTACATACAGATCTAGTCTCCTTATTCTCCACTGCTTCCTCCTCATCCTCTATATCCACCTCATATCAGTCAAACTCGAATTTCAATCACTCATCCTTATCACACATTGTTCCCTTACCTCAGTCCACTAATTCCATGCTTAGTGTTCCCTTAAGCCAGTCCATAAATTCTATACCCATGGACTCCATTATAATTAACCTTCCCCCTTTACCAACCCATCAACCCAACAAGCACCATATGCTGACAAGGTCCAAAACAGGATCCTTAAGACCAAATGTTTGTCTTACAGCCATCATTGATCCTTCTACTCCAACTTTAGCAGATTCTGAACATAGGACTATTTAGTCATCACTTGCTTCTCCTATTTGGAAGGCAAGTATGATGGAGAAATTTCAAACCCTTCAAAATCAAAAGACAAGGACTCTGGTTACTTTACCACTACATAAGAATATAATCGGCTACAAATGTGTTTTCAATGTTAAAAGAAATTCTAACGGAACCATTGCATGACACAAAGACAGGTTAGTAGCTAAGGGATATATTTAAGAGGTTAGGGTTGATTTCCATGATACCTTAAGCCCCGTAGCTAAACAGCCAACCATAAGGGTGTTTGTAACTCTTGCTTTGCAATTTCAATGGCCTATCAAACAGTTGGGTGTATCCAATGCCTTCTTGCATGGAATACTTCATGAAGAAGTATATATTTCATAACCACCTAATTTTATCGACTCCACACATCCATCATATGTATGCAAGCTCAACAAAGCTCTCTATGGTCTCAAACAAGCCCCGAGAGCTTGGTATTCAACTTTTTCTGCTTTTTTAATCAAGCAAGGGTTCAAGAGCAATCATTGTGATAATTCCTTATTTTTCTACAAGGACTCCTGTCACATTGCTTATCTTCTCATCTACGTTGATGATATACTTCTCACTGGATCTAATCCCACATTTATTCAGAACTTGCTCCTACAAATGCATTCAGCTTTTTCACTAAAGGATCTTGATTCTTTATCATATTTTCTTGGCATATCAATAATCCCTCAAGGTGATGGAGTATGTTTATCTCTGAACAAATATGCTACTGAACTACTCCAAAAAACTGGAATGACCAACTGTAAGCCCTGCTCTGCCCCAAGTGCTGCTAAGTCTTCATCCACTGCTGCTATATCTTCACAGCCTGCTGGTTCTCTTCCTTTCTCACAACCCTTTTTATACCATAGTTTGGTTGGAGCATTACAATATTTAACTATAACATGACCTGATTTTTCATTTTCTAGTAATCAAGCTTGTCAATTTATGCAAACTCCTACCAATGCTAATTTTTTCCTTGTTAAACGTATCCTCCGGTACATCAAAGGCACTATTTTTTATGGTTTTCGGAAAAGAAATAACTAACTATTTCTAGATCGTCCACAGAAGTTGAATATAAAGCTTTGGCCTTGGCCACTGCAGAACTTTCATGGTTAAAAATGCTTTTAACTGATATGTATGTTCCTATTCATGCTCCAACTTTGTTTTGTGATAATCTCTCAGCAATGTCCTTAGCAACTAATCCTGTTTTTCATGCTTGCACGAAACAGATTGAAGTTGATTACCATTTTGTGCGAGAGAAAGTGAATGCCGACTCAGTTATGCTCAAGTATATTTCCTCCTTTGATTAAGTATTTGATGTATTTACAAAGCCTCTATTAGGTGCTCGCTTTTCTTTTCTTACAAACAAGATTATGGTCAAGAATATGCCCATTAGCTTGAGGGGGAATGATAGGAATACAGAACGTTCAAGTAATCAAGATGATCAAGACACACTGCAATATCAGTTCGAATCTAACAAAGGGAACAAAACACTAACTGCAGAAAAGAAACGGAGGAGTATAAGGCCAATCGGAGAGATCAACTGTAGGGAGTTAATTACTAGCTAAAAAGGGAATAAGTTAGAATACTCTTGTAACAGAATTGGAGTGGGCAATCGTGTAGGAGTGTAGATACATTAATAGAGAGAAAGTTTATGTAAACAAAGTAATGAGAGAATGAGATATGTAGAGAGAAATTAATTTTGTAATTATCGTCATTTGTTAATAAAATAGTTTTTCCTTCATATGAATCAAATTCTTTTCAAAAATGTTGCGGTCTAACTAAGGTGGAGTATATTGCACAAATACTTTTGAAAATGATTGTAAGGAACTTGGAATTAGGCATCATGTAACACTAGCCTACACTCCATAGTTGAATGGTGTTATTGAAAAGCAAAATCGAATGATTTTCGACATGGTAAGAAATATGCTCAATGGAAAGAATCTACCCATGGAGTTTTGAGTTGAGATAATATCATGTGTTGTCCATATATTGAATATGTGTCTAACAAGAAGTGTACAAGTAATAACACCAAAAGAGCCTTGGAGTTCCCATAAGCTAAGTGTAGTCCACCTCAGAGTTTTTAGGTGCAGTACATACACCAAGATTCAAGAAGTCAAAAAGACCAAGCTTGATGGAAAATGGAAAAAATGCGTCTTTGTCAGATATGGTGATAAGACTATGGGATATAAGTTTTATAATCTCATCATTAAGCAAGTGATCATAAGTTAAGATGTTATCTTTGAAGAAAATAAAGCTTGGAACTGGGATCATACAAACACGATCAAGGATTTTGAACATAATCTTGAAGAAGAAGAGATGAATCAACCAACGGAAAGAACAAGGGAACCACAGACTCCACCATGAGGTTCCTCTTTATCATCACCCTCATCGTCGTCATCTTCAACATCATTATTGGAAGGTAGGCCAAGACCAATAAAGATGATAAGTCTGCAAGAGATAAGCAAGGCTACTAAAGTAAATGATGGTGATGTAAGTTTGTTTATTTATTTTTTTTTATGGATAGCAACTAACTAAATTTCTCAAAACTATCAAAGAAGATAAATGGAAGACAATTATGGATGAAGAAATTCATTCCTTAGAAAAGAATAAAACTTAGGACCTAACTCATCTTCTAGGAGATCAGAACCCTATCATACTAAAATGGGTCTATAGAACAAAAAAGAATGCACAGGGAGAAGCCCAACCATACAAAGCAATACTTGTGGTGAAAGGTTATAAATAAAGAGGTAGAATTGGCTATGGAGAGGTATTTGTGCCTATTTCTCGTTTAGAGACTACCACACTAATAATCTCACTACTGCATAGAAAAAATGACAGATCCACCAACTGGGTATGATTACAGCATTTCATTGCATATATTTTATGTTGGATATTTAATTTGATATAACCCTATTAGCCTAAAGGCTTTTTCAATCAAGCTTTATTTTGGTTTTGATTATAACAACACATTGATTTTTTGTTTGATAATGCTTGCTTATTTTTGAGATAGTATTTTCATGATATATCTCTTTTGAAGCAATCGAAAAAAGTCAACCTTGAAGAGTTTTGGCGATTGAAGGTTATATAAAAGGAGCATCAACTTTTCAATGGTTATAGTTCAAGAAGAAGAAGAAGAATTAGTAGAAGAAGGACAAGAAAGAGAAGAGATTTGGATCAAGCATTATTGCTTATCCCATGTGAAAATGATCTCTCTTTCTCTATGAGTTTGGCTAACTCCTTCGGTCTTTGCCAAGGAGCATGAATGCCTAAAAGTGATCACCTCAAGCCAAAGCATCAATGGAGGTTAAAGAAGAACTCATTTGGAGTTTGTTAGCAAAAGGCGAGATCGTAGTTCAAGTCCAAGGACTTTAAAAGATCAAAGTGGTGATCTTAGCAAAAGTGGAGATCAAGGTTCAACATGACATACCCTTAGTCTTTCGAGAATAACTTTCTCTACAGAAAGAATTTCGAAGTGAGACTTGCTCCATTGTAAAGAAAGCTTCCGGGGCTTCAATATCGATATAAAATCTTCCCCATTTGGAGTTCGGATGAAGGAGATATGATCTGTTGAAGTCTACTCAAAAGTGGAAAAAAACTCAGAATCAGAATCCAAGCATGTTTTAGTCGCCTCTGCCACCATAACTGTCGGCCAAAGAGGCAACACAGTCGACTAGATTATAACACAGTCAACTACATGGGCGCAAAATGAATTCGAACCCAAGAAAATCGATTCGATTCATTTAGCTATTTTTGTAAAAAAGAACCGATTCCATTCCCTCAGATTTTAACCCTCTATTTCAGTATCAGGACCTTTGACTCGAATCCTTCAAATTTGATTCGAATCATTTATCAATTTTTACGAAAAAGAACCGAATCTGAAATTCTTGACTTGAATCCATGACCCTTTTTTAGCACAAGTTTAATACCAAACAAGAAGAGATTCGAACCCTACCTTTTTAGTTTCGAACCCTTAACTCCTATTTCAGTACCAAGCCCCTTAAGGTTCGACACCAAGGTTTCCCAAGTTCGACACAAATATTATGTGCTTTTTCTCTCTCCTCGTCGCATCAACAAAGTTCGACACAAAGAAGAAAAGTTCGACCCTTTCGCAAAAATGTCGACACCCCGAAGAAAAGTGTTGACATCTCATCCTTTGCATC
>JAULLD010227137.1:0-11574 GCA_035668095.1 Sarracenia minor
TATTGCAAACAATATAATACACCTTCCTACTTAGTGGAGACCACGATAAGAATTCTTATCTTAACCAAAAATATAATCACATAAACCCTCCTAGGGTCAGTCACCTAGAAATAAATCCCTAGGTGTGACATTTTCCAATACCACCCCTTGACAATTTAATTTAATCCCTAATCATCCCCGACGGCAAACCCGAGAATCAAATTAAATTAAATTATCCTGAAACCAAACGAGAAATATAACTATGCGTATAATAGGCTATGTGAGGGATCGCGATGAAGTATAGGGACTCGGGCTGACCATACAGAAAATTCGGATATCCCTAACTCTATCTCTTGGTTAAATACTTTCCCACATGAACCGGGGCTTATTCCACTAAAAGCCCTAACTGAACTCTTGGCCTTGTCTCGAGTTTCTAATTATCAATTGCCCGAGGTCTTCCCATGTTTAAGATATGGATTCTTGATAATTAAATTAGGTTACTGACAATCTAGTTTAATTATCCTCGTATCCTCACAACCACGTTGATTAACCTTTTGAATATGCTGGATCGAATGATCCACTTACAAGGTTCTAACATAATCAAACCTATAAACCAAGTACACGAGGGGAAACTCCTCAACCTAATTCAGACGTGGTTTTTATTAGTTGATTATCAACCATTGAACAAATAACGGTAGCACCCAACTCATCAGTATTATTGATCTCGTCGGCAAAATCTTAACCATTGATAATTGAAAGTAGTGCTCATTAAATGAGCATGATCAATCAATCACGTCGAGATTTGGAATTTGTGAAATACATGATAATACAAGATGTGGATCAATTTATATAGTCAGTATAGAATTGATCATCCAATTGATCCTGCTCAATACACTCCAAGTGTACTAACACATCGAGCTCAAAACTCAAATCCCAAGACCGGAATTCGATCCTTTCGACCTAGCCAAGACCAGCTAATATAACGATGTGCTACAACCGTACCAATGGACAGTCTGGGTCGATTGCGATCGTGAGCCCCTTGTATACGTGTTAGAACCTTTGACCCGATCTTCCCCACTTCATGCGACGAGTCAAATACTGGACACAATACACGGACAATGCATATATACATCATAAATGTAATAAATATGAATCCGAGTATACATAACCTCTCAATTAAATCTCATTAATATTCCCGGGATCCCGAATAATACGTAAAAGCATGGATTTTAAGTATACATATCCCAACAGAAACTTACCTACAACGACGGAAGACGGTGAAAATTAGAGTGAGATGATGGCAGAAGACGACGGAAGGAACTTACCTACAGCAATGGAAGACGGCGGCAATGGACGATGGTGGCGACGTAAGACGATTGGGGCTAAGAGAAGAAGAACATGGTGAGACGATTGTGGTTGATAGAAGAGGAAGATGGCGATAGGGGAAAGGGCTGATAGAAGAGCAACATGGTGAGACGATTGTGGCTGAGAGAAGAGGAACATGGCGAGAGGGAAAGGGGCTGAGAGAAGAGAAGGGCAGAGAGAAGTGTGATCGCGCCCAATTTCTTTTACATTTCTTAATCAATTCAATGAAAAATGTTACAAAGTAAATTTTCTTAATCAAAAGATAAAAACTCATTAAATAAAGAAATATGTAACACAAAAATTAAAATAAATTAATTTTCTCGCTCATCCTTATTGAGAGTAGTTCCAAAAACATGATAGTTAGATTAAATAATAAAAAATTATTAAAAATAAAAATAAATAAATAAATAAACGTATACTTACATGAGTAAGATGAGAGCAGCTGAACATAGTTTGTTTCTTAACAATAAGTTAAATAATTATATTTAAAACTCGTTAACTACGAAACAAATTTTCGTCGCCACAGTAAAAAAGATGGCAGGAAATTAAATATGTTTCCCGCTAACGTCTTTAGCAACGAAACTATAGTGTCGTAGAAAATACAATGCAATTTGTGATGAAAAAAGTATTTTTTTCACTAAAGTATTTTATTTAGAGACGTAATGAGGCTATTAGCGACGAACATATTGGCCTCAATTGAAAGCGTAATATAATTGGCGACCGTAATATATTTTTGTTTCCAAATCTCTTCTATTTAGCGACGAAATTGCGATTTCCTCGCCTTTTACTTACCTTTACTGACGAAATATATTTTTATCGCTAGATTTCATCGCCAAATACCCTCATTCTCGTAGTGCCTCCTGCTACTTCAGTATCTCATGATACTAGTTCACTCATTGTATCAGTATCTCCTACTACTTTAGTACTACCTCCTAACTCAAATAGTCAGGTTGATTATGTACATTCAAATCAACATCCCATGCAAACAAGGTCTAAGTCAGGCATTGTCAAAAAGAAGGTACTAAATGTTACTCTTTCTCATACTTTTCCTGATTATAAAAATTTGGAACCTACCTCTTATTCTATAGCCTCTAAACACACAAATTGGATATACGGTATGCAAGAAGAGTTTTCCGCACTACAAAAGCAAGGAACATGGTCTGTAGTCTGTTGTCCACTAACCAACAATGTGGTTAGTTGTAAATGGATTTTCAGAATTAAAAGACACCAAGGTGGGTCTATTTCAAGATATAAATCTAGATTAGTAGCTAAAGGTTTTCATCAACATGGTCTTGATTATGATGAAACCTTTAGTCCTGTAGCTAAACCTATCACTGTCCGGATTGTATTGTCTTTTGTTGCACAGTTCAATTAGAACTTATATCAATTAAATGTAAGTAATGCTTTTCTTCGTGGACTACTTAAAGAAGATGTATATATGGCTCAACCTCATGGGTTTATTGACTCTACTAATCCTCAGTATATGTGTAAACTCCATAAATCAATTTATGGTCTCAAACAAGCCTATAGGGTTTGGTTTGAAAGGTTCACTACGTATCTCCAAGAACTGGGATTTCTTGCTTTACATGCTGATTCTTCATTATTTGTTTTCAAGGATCAAACTACCATAATCATCTTGTTATTATATATTGATGATATTATCCTAATAAGAAATAAATCCTCAGCTATAAAAGATATCATTCAACAGTCACATACTGAGTTTGAACTGAAAAATCTTGATCAGTTACATTACTTTTTGGGGTTAAAAATTCATTCTCTCTAATGGTTTTCTGGTAAATCAGGCTAAATACACAAATGATTTGCATCATAAGTTCAATTTGACAAATTGTAAGTCATGTAAAACTCCTTCGTCTCTTGTGAAGCTCACTAAAACTAATAGGGTTTTACTTTTGTATCCCACTCCCTTTCGAAGTTTACTTGGGGCATTACAATATCTAACGGTTACAAAGCTTGATGTAAGGGCTCGACCCATTTTAATTTTGGATCTTAATTAAAAACCAGGTTTAAAAACTTTTTCACCGAGAAGTCGGCTAAACTTTTATTGTTAATTAAAATTTGATCTTAATTCATTCTCATCAATTCGAGTCATATGATCTTGAACCCCGAGAATATTAGTCCGGGGGGTCAGGCTAAGTTTTAGGAGTTTTGGATATGATTTGGGTTTTGGTTTTGAAAATTTTCTAACGGCCAAACCAGTCTGGAGTTCGCCCAAGCGACCCTAGGATCGCTCGAGCGGTGGGTTCGCTCGAGCGACCTAATGACCACTTGATCGGTCTTCGAAGAACAGAAAGGTCTGTTAAATCGCGAAGTCGGGGTTTTTGAACTTATTTCAATTTAATCTTCTCTTGTTCAACAGAAAACAAAGGGAGGTGATTTTAGGGTTTGAAGAGGACCTCATTTGGCTTGATTCTAGACTTTCGATGGGTAAGTTTTCATCGACTTTTCAAGTGGTTTTCTTAGTATTCGATGTATTGCTCATATTTATGCAAACCCTATTTGTTTCTAAGTTCTGCTACGGTTTGAGGCTCGGGAGTTGCGATTTCTAGCCTTCTATTGTCGATGTAAGGTAGGAATCTTGATACCCTTTGAAACCATGAATGTTTATGTGAGGTATTTTGGATTGTATGGAGTTTTAGATTGTTTTGTTGAGATTCCTAAGTAGGCCGAACCCTAGCCTATTATTTACCCAAAATTAATGAAGTTTCATTGGTTCTAGAGTGTCAAGAACAATCTAGTCTTGTCAAATTGAAGCTTAGATTTTTGTGGTTTAACCCAAGCCTAAGAGCTAGGGTTTGGAGATTGGGGTCTCTCTCTAATTTGGGGAAAAGTATACTTTTTTTTCTGAATATAAAATATATGGTTTTTGAATGTAATTAAACCCCCTTCAGAATGAAAATTGATAAGTTTAGGTTGGGGTAAAGGTTAGAGTTTTGACGATTTATGTTAAAGTCAACAAGTTAGCCTAGGCTTTCTCTTTGGGTTCAACGATTTGATATGCGCAAGTAGTATTTGAACTTGAAGTTGAAGTTTGTAATTGTGAACGTGTTTGAGAAGTTATAGGAAGGTCCATCCTTTAAGCGAGGACGAAGTTATTAGCTCCTAGTGAGTTATCGGACAACCCATCCGTAAGCGGGGACGGCTCTGTGAGAGTCAAACTGAAGAAGTTTTATTTTGTGAATGCATGAGACGATTAGAAGCTCAATTATTTTTGCAACTTAGGTGACTGAATACATTCGACCATGTATGTATGAGGTGAGACGGAAGATAGAAGGTTATTTTAAAAAAAAATTATAGGTGGTTATGCGTGGTAATTTTTCAGAAAGAATTGAAGTTCATTAATGTTTCAGTACATCCTTATTTTCTATCACTATTGCATAATCACTCACTGATGTTATTTGTGCTTATGATTTATCATTTTTCATATGAGCGTCGTCTCATATCGTTCTTTTTATTGTCTTATAAACACGATCTAGGTAATACAGGTAAGGCCATAGTAAAGGAGTAGATTCTTTGATTCATTTATAACTTTCCTATTCAGTTTATTCTCTTTGACGACTTGTAAGGCCATATGGCCTCTCATCATATTTTGCATGTCTTTGTGAGGATTTGGGTAGATGAAATTGGTGGACATGGCGTATAATAATCATGGAACCAACCGAGTTATTTATTTAATAGATTTAGAATAAATTGTTGGTTACAATTTGGGATGTGAATACTCTCTTGCCATTACTAGTGTGTGAAGGTATGATCATAGATGGTTAGAATGGTTTGAAGAATTATATTTGGTGGAAGAGAGGGGAATCCCAAGAAACAGTACTAAAGGTACCATTGTACCTACATAATTATCATGTTTTTCTTCAATTTTGGAAGTAAGAAACTTAGGGTTTCTAATTAAATCAATTCAAAATAAATTTAAGCCATTCTAATTGGCTTGTTAGATATTGTTGGGGATGAGAACATTAGATTTTGAATTCAAATTTTGTTGCAGGAAATTATGCAGAGTTGTAGTATCTGTGAGTTTGCTCGAGGGATTGGGGCACCGTTCAAGCGGTGTCCGTCTACAACAGCCACCAGGTTCGAAAATTGAAAAAGAAAAACCTAAATTTTTCAAAGGATATTTGGAGTATTGAAGTGTAAATAAAATATTTTTCAATTAAATTTTTTAAAGGATGTTTGGTTATGAAGTCGTGATTTGTTAACCGTATGTTTGTGGCTTGGTTTGTTATTAAAAGAAGGTAACCCGTGAAGGTCGGGGTGTGATAGTTTTGTATCAGAGCTTAGACTTGAATACTTTGGAACCATGGGAAGGGGTGTGTCACTTCATGGGGGATGACTTGCATGTTACATTCATATTTTTTGTATGCTTGTATGCTCAGTATGCGATGTGAATTATGTGCGCATATTGTTTGACTATATGGGCATGGATTAAGGTTTTGAGGGTGCTATTTCTTGCTTCGGCGTTCGGTTTACTAGTTTGGGGTTCCATTTAGAAAGGTAACTAGCTAACGCCCATTTTACTTGGAAATCCAGATGAGTGGTTCGGATTGAGATGTCGTTCCAAATAATATTCTCAGTAGGTGATGATGTAGTGTTGTGTTATTGTGATTGAGGGTAGCATATTGTTTAGAGGCTCTTGTTTTGGGACTGCAGTTGACTTATTCGGGAAGATGAGAGTATGTTGATGAGTTTTATATGACTTGTACTTCCTTCTATCTTTGATTGTAGTTATCAAATTACACAGAGACAAGAGATAGGTCACGACTGAGAGTGACCTAGGAGTGAGATTCCTGAGTCCTAGAACACGACACCACATGACCCTTAGGTCCAGCAAGTAACTCCACAGGCTCCCGGGGCACATGACACAGCGCCACGGATGCTTGTAGGTGGGATAGGTGATTCTCAGGAAGTGCTTGACGCCATCAGACTGTTGACAGTAGCTTTGGGAAGGAACATGCTGGCACCGGAGCCAGTACCGGTCTAGGTACCAATGCTTGTGCCAGCACCAGCCCCTGACCCGAGGGCAACTGTGGCAACAAGGGATTTTTTGAGGATAAATCCCCTGATGTACAACGGAGAGCCAGATCCAAAGACATCCACTACATGGTTGAGGAGGACAAATAAGATTTTCGACACTCTAGGTATCACGGATAGTGAAGTGAAGGCAAAGGTGGCTACCTTTCCGTTGCACAACGATTCGGGATCCATGCCAGTTGCACCAGTGATGTTGGTAGTACAAGCAGTGTCAGCAGTTGCAGATTCTACGACCGGGTCATTAGTTATTAAAGATATATTCTTGGTTTACCTGTCTTATGCATGGGTGCTTGTAGACACAGAAGCATCCCATTCTTTCATAGCTTCAGCTTTTGTATCATCTTTGGGTTTGGAGGTGGGGGTGTTAGAACAGACATTGCATGTAGATACACCGACTGAGGTAACGACTATGTGCAGTCAGATATGTAGAGCTTGTGAGACTGTAATAACACATCATCAGTTGTCATTTGATTTTGTTGTCCTTAACATGAGTCTCTTTAATCTCATCCTCGAGAAGGACTGGTTAGCAACCTTTCATGATCATATGGACTACGACCGACGTCGAGTCACCATTTACATGCCAGAGGGGGAGTCTCTTTCTTTTGTGGGGGATCAAGATGATGGTTCAGTATGCTCATGTTCTTCTCTTCGTGACAGGTGACTTAAGTCCCTACTCGTGGCTCTCACTCTTGGCGGGGATCAGTCCCTACACCGTGATCTCCCTTCAGTAGTTTGTGAGTATCTGGATGTCTTTCCATCTTATGTATCAGAGCTTCCTCCATGACGGGAGGTAGAGTTTGCGATAGAGTTATTACCGGGGACCGACCCCATTTCTATGCCTTCTTATCGGTTCGGCCCGGCTGAGCTAGTTGAACTGAAGGTCCACACACAGGATTTAGAGGATAAGGGTTTCATTCGACCGAGTGTGTCACCATAGGGAGCGCCGGTCCTATTTATGAAGAAGAAAGATGGGTCACTTCGCTTGTGCTTCGATTACCGCAAGCTCAATCAGATACTGGTGAGGAATAAGTATCCGATGCCCAGCATAGACGACTTATTTGATCAGTTGAAGGGATCTAGGAGCTTTTCAAAGATAGAATTAAGGTTGGGGTACCACCAAATAGGATAAGGGAGGAGGACATTCCGAAGATGGCCTTCCGCACACGGTACTGGCATTATGAGTTTGTGGTTATGCCCATTGGATTAATTAATGCACCAACCACTTTCATGGATTTGATGAACTGCATCTTTCGGTAGTATCTAGATCAGTTTGTTGTGGTTTTTGTGGACGATATCCTCATCTATTCTCCATCCGAGGAAGCACATGAGGAGCTGTCACACCCTGACCTTCTACACTACTCTAATCACCTATACTAGTCCTCTTAGAGTCAATTCTAGAATTGACTCTTGATCACTTTAAAATGTTTGGTACTTTAGTTACCGTTTGAAAGATTAAAACTTTCTCAAATTAAACCTTCAAATTTATACATTTACATGACATTTTTTAAAGATCAAAACCCTTCAGTATGTCTCCCAAACCGAGCCCAAAACATCTTATAAAAACTGCACTTTCATGTAAAAGAATGAGAGAATTAGACCCCACAAAGACCGCTGGAGCAGTCCCACCACCGCTCGAGCGGTGTGTGCAGGCAGGAAAATCCTGCACTATTCCTGCGACTGGTCTTTAGTTTTAAAAACATGCTTTTCAATACCAGAAATAGCCCAAAATACAACTCCAATAGTATTTCATCAACGCACGAGATTAAAAGAGCCAAACTCATAAACAAAATTGAATTTCGATGACCAGAAAATTCAATCAAACTTTATCCATGTTTAACAAAACTTTACATGTATTTGATTGGAAGCATTCAAATTTCCATGTACACATTAAATCCTTTTCCCTTTCAATATTTTCACAACCGTATTCAACAATATTAAGAGTATTCTTCCATGACTTGAAATCGAGGCTACATAAATAATTCTCAACCATCCTCACCAATAAATATATGTTTAGTCCCGAATGAACAAAGAAATTAAATAAACTAACCATCACTTAATCCCAGGACTCCTTTCCAAATACAAGCAAACCATGTAATCGGCCTCACGGCCTTACAAATTTATTAAAGTAAAGTTGCAGATGGATTATTCATTAAACTACTAAATGATGAACTACAAGATATAAGTCCTATCCATGTGTCCCTCGTCTTTAGTAATGGGGAATGCTTCAAGTCTCACCTACTCCTCCACTATAGCTTTGCCTGTATCACCTACATTGTTCTTTCAAACAAATAACATGTGAGCCGAAACTCATAGGAAATATGATATTAAAAAATGCAAGAGATTATAAGATGATCATGCACAGTTATTTTCTGAATGTCAAATAAGAAAATAAACACTTTTTTAATCTCCAACACCTTGGAATAATCAATGATAACATAAGCAACCTCTAATCCATCAAATCTATACTATCGATTCCGCACTGAATGACACCAAACTTACGGGCTTTAACCGAAGGGATGGGTTCCTCGAGGTTCACATGGAACCATAACCAATCCACCCAACTTACGGGCTAACACAGAAGGGATGGTTTCCCAGAAGGTTCAAGTACAACCACAACCAATCCACCCAACTTACGGACTGTAACCGAGGGGATGGGTTCCCCGAGGGTCTGCATGGAACCACTCATCCAACCATATCACACATAATGATAACATATAGAATATTGATCACAATATCAAGAAGCCAAACATGATCAACAACCATTGAATTTATGGAGAAGCCTAGGCTAAACCACCGCATCCAACGCATACTGACTACTTAGGAATCTGTATATTCAATCCCAACTTATTGATCCTTATTCATCTAAAATTCAATCTTACTCTCATATGATGAATTTCACTTCAATTCAAAACCCACTTGATTTTCCCCAAGTTTTGGAGAACAAATCAATGTACAAAGTGTAGTCCTCAATTTAGAAACCCACCTCACATGTACAAGCCACACCATAACGAATTAGACACTGTCTGTTCGTACAAGAACTACAAAATTCGTAGCTAATTTCGACATATTAAACCCCAGGGTTCGTAAATAAAAGTATAGAATGAAAAATCATACCTTTCTCACATACAAACGAAGCATACATCATGAAACTCCCATTGAGTTCAGAGATTATCATAAACCTACTTTGAATCTTGCGTGGAGAGTCCAAAGATAAAGTGTCCTGAACCGTAGCCATCAGCCAAACACCTAAAACACAAAGGATCTAGGCAAAATTTTAAGAATATGGCGTATATATATCATAATTCCTAGGAGATATCGATGGAAACTTACTCGACGGAGGCTTGGAATCAAGTTCGAGAAGCCTCTTATCAAACCCTCACTTCGTCCTCTGGGTTTTCTGTCGAGGGATAAGGAAAAAATGTGAAAATAACCTAGAAAATCCTGACTTCGTGACTTAACAGACTAGGCTATTCAGCGATGACTACTCAAGAGGTCCTGTGGTCGCTCGAGCGACCCATGGCTGTTCGGGTTGTTTTGAAATTTTTAAGATTCGAGGCCCAAACCCAATCCAAAACCTTCGAAACTTAACCTGATACTCTGAAATAATATTCTTGGGATCCTAGAACTTTCAGTTTGAATTAACGACCTTGAATCAAGATTGGATTTTAATTTCTTCTAAACTTTTAACCGATTTTTATGAAAATTCTTAAGGAAAAGATTTTTAAACCTTCTTTAATTAAAATCCAAAAATGGAAACGGTCTATGCAATTATAAGAGCACTTATGAATCTCCTAACAGTTGTTGATGGATCACAAACTTTATGCAATGTTTGACAAGTGTGAGTTTTGGCTTGTTGGAGTCAAATTTCTGTGGCACGTGGTGTTAAGGGAGGGAGTAATGGTGGATCCAGCAAAGGTTGAGGCAGTGATGAATTGGAAATGACCCAAGTCTGTATTCGAGATATGAAGTTTACTAGCTCTCACTGGATACTACTGCCAGTTTATGAGTGATTTCTCTTGGCTTGTAGTGCCAAGGACATGTCTTATGTGCAAGGGTGTCATGTTTGTTTGGGATGACAGTTGTGAAGCATCATTTTAGGAGCTAAAGGAAGGTTGACTAGTGCACCCATCTTGATCATACCAAAGAGCGAAGTTGGGTATGTCATATATTACGATGCTTCCCAGGAAGGTCTTGGTTGTGTGTTGATGTAGTCGGAAAAAGTGGTGGCTTATGGGTCTCGACAACAAAAGGTTCATGAGAAGAATTACTCAACCCATGATTTAGACTTGGCGGCAATCGACTTCGCTCTAAAGACGTGGAGAGATTTGAAGTGTTTTCCAATCATAAGAGTTTAAATTATCTTTTCACGTAGAAGGACTTGAATCTGAGATAGCGCAGATGGATGGAGTTCCTGAGCAACTATGACTATGATCTCCACTACAACCCTGGCAAGGCCAACGTTGTGACGGACGCCCTGAGTTAGAAATCACTAAGTACGCTTGCACAGATGGCAATATGGGAGTGAAAGATGATGGGGGACATAAGTGGGTATGACCTGCAGCTAGATGAGTCAAGGGATCGTGCATCCCTTTTTGAGGTGGAGTCACAATCGTTGTTAATGGCCCAAGTACAGGAGGCACAGAAAGAGGATACGGAGTGTAGTAAGAACCGAGAACAGTTAAGTAGTGGGGCGATCTTTCAGAGTGGATTATTCATGAGGATGGTAGCTTGAGATTCATAGGGAGAATCTTTGTACCTGAAACATGTCGAGATGAGGTACTTAGACAGTTTCATTACTCCAGACTGGCGGTGCATCCGGTTGGCACCAAGATGTTTCACGACATCCGTAGATAGTTTTGGTGGAAAGGGATGAAGAGGGACTGGTAGTTAGCCATACGTAACACCTTTTTTAGAAAAGAAAGAAGAAGGTATTTTTCTTAGTCGTTAATCGCAGGTGGATTACTGTTTATTTTATTTATTTAACTAAGATTTACTACAAACTGGGTAGCAAGTAGTAAGTCCAGGGTCGATACCACTGGGAAAATGAGTTACATTGTTTAAGAAAAGATTTAAAATATTTAATTTAGGAAAACGAGTAAACCTTGGATTTGGTTGGAAAATGTTTTTGGAAATAAAGATGATAAACAAATAATTAAAAAGTAATGAGATAATTTATGA
>JAULLD010228234.1:0-11558 GCA_035668095.1 Sarracenia minor
AGAGCATAATTGAAGGTTGAATTGATTGTTCCTGCATAGAGACTTGGAGGATTGTTTGCCAATTCATGTTCATTAATAAGACTCTCATAACTTTTGCAGCATAGTAATTCAGCACACTGTTGAAATTCTAGATTTCTTTTATTTTAGACCTTGATTCAGGTTAGAGAATTTTCCTTAGTTTCATATTTAACTCATTTGTTGCATGATTGTGAGGACGGTTTTGGGTACTTTATTTCATGGATGAATAAACAATTTTATTAATGCATTGGCATGGGTTTTCAGTAAAATTTGCTGCGGTTAGTGAGTAGAATTTTAGAAGTGCATGTATTGAAATTTTGATTTTAAGTTGCTGAATTTTTCATCTCAGCTTACAGGTCAGTCGACCGAGACCCTTGTTGGTCGACCGACAGCAGTTCTCTTTTTAAAAAAAAACGTTTTCTTAAATCAAGGGACCGAGATTTTATGAAGTAAAATTTCAAGTTTGAGGAGTTTTCTACTAAATAAATCAGTGAGGTTTTCCTTAATTAAAATAAACTTTTAATTAAATTTAAAAGAGGTCAGACTGTTACAGTTGGTATCAGAGCTCTAGGTTCAAATACCTTTGAGCCGTGGGAAGGGCAGTGTGTATTGCGTGAGGGTTGAAGTGCATGTTGCATCACATCTCATGAATGCTTGCATATCATTATATGTGCATGTGGTTGTCTATGTGGGTATGGAGGTAGGATTCGAAGGTTGACATTTCTTGCTCCGGCATTTGAGTTACTGATTTGGGGTTCCTTTTAGACGGGCGCCTAGCTAACGCCTACTCTACTTGGAAATCTAAATGAGTGGCTTGAATTGAGAAGTCAACCCAAGGATCTCCTCGGTATGTGGATTGATGTGTTGTGTAGTAGCTTAAATCTCATTATGATTTGAAGTTTATGTTGGAATTTTACAGTAACCTGAGTTAAAGGTTGAGGTATCTTGAGGAGTTGTGTTTAAAACTAAAGTTTATTATGTCTCTATATTTGTAGTTACACATGGCACGGACACAGAGAGCGGGTCATGGCCGAGGCCGACCTAGAGGCGGGGCATCTGGGGCACAGAATACAGCCCCATATAACCTGGAAGTTCAGCAAGAGATCCCACAGGCTCCAGTGGCGCAGGATACAGCTCCACGGATGCCGGTGGGAGGAGTAGGCGCTTCTCCGGTAGTGGTTGAGGCTATTAGGCAGTTGTTGGTAGCATTGGACCAAAATGTTCTGGTACCTGAGGCAGCACCTGTTCCAATACCGGTGCCCGTACCAGCCCCAGTACCAGACTCGAGGGTGATAGAGGCTACACAGAATTTTTTGAGGATGAGTTCTCCTGCTTTTAGTGGCGAGCCTGACCCTAAGGCAGCCACTGCTTGGCTAAGAAGAATGAACATGATTTTTGAGACTCTAGGTATTGTTGACAGTGGGTGGAAGGTGAGGATAGCGACTTACCGACTACAGGGTGACGCAGAGGAATGGTGGGAGTGTATCAAAGGCACCACAGTAGGCACATGGGAAGCTTTCTCTCAGGTTTTCTTGGAGAAGTATGTCCCAACTTCGACGAACATGGGATACTGTCAGGAGTTTATGACAATTACGCAGGGCAGCCTCTCAGTGATCCAGTATGAGGCCAAATTCTCCATCTTATCAACTTATGCTCCGGAGATAGTCTCAACCGAGGAGTTGAAGGCGCGACATTTTGAGAGAGGCCTGCGCCCCGCCATTAAACATAAGGTGGTGGCACTGAGACTACCCTCTTATATGCAGTTAGTGGAGACGGCTATTACGGTGGAGAACACATTGGTAGATGATAGGAAGAATAATGAAGGACGGCCACAGACTCAGTCGGTCGGGTAGCAGTCAAACAAGAGGAAGATGGGTGGGGGACAATCATTCTCCTCAGGATCACGATTCCAGAGGGCCCGTTCAGTGACGGCTTCATCAGCACCACCTGTGAACAATGCTGACCTGTCCTCTGGACTTTGTTTTGAGTGTGGACAGTTCGGACACATGAAGAGGGAATGCCCCCAATGGTTAGCTAAGGCATGTTACACTTGTGGGCAGCACAGGCATATACGGAGGGAATGCCCCCAGCGCCAGGCGACTCAGAGTGCACCGGATGGATAGAAGGGTCAACCAGTTCAGGTTTAGGGAAGGCAGGGCCCAGTGCAGGCTCAACAGCAGCAAAGGGGCCAAACACAGAGGGGTGCCGGTAGACCACCAGCGGGCGGCAATCAGGGGAGAGTGTACGCGCTCGAGGGACCGAACCCCGCAGCTGGGGTTCCGACGACTACAGCGGTACAGACAGTACCTGCAAGGACAGACTCTACAGCTGGGACATCTGTCATTCGAGGTACCTTTTTGGTGTACGGGTCATGCACCAGGGTGCTCATTGACACGGGTGCATCCCATTCATTTATTGCATCTTCCTCTATGTCATTCTTGAGGTTAAAAGGGGAGGAGTTAGACCAGGTCTTATAGGTAGACACGCCGACAGGCGTCACGACATTGGTTAGTAGGGTATGCCGAGCTTGTGAGGTAATGATAGCACATCATCAGCTAGCATTTGACTTCGTAGTCCTGGACATGAGCTCTTTTGATCTCATCCTAGGGATGGATTGGTTAGCAGCCTTCCATGCCCGTATTGATTGTGTTCGGCGTTAGGTTTCTATTTTGACACAGGAAGGGGAGTTAGTATCCTTTGTAGGGGATCGACATGATGGTTCAGCACCATCAGGTCCCGCTTGTTTGGATGGTTGTCTCAGTTCCTTGTTGGCGGCTATGACTTTGGATGGGGATCAGTCACACTTTGATCTCCCTCCTATAGTATGCGAGTTCCCGGACGTTTTTCCGTCAGAGTTGTCAGAGCTCCCACCGCGGAGAGAGGTGGAGTTCACCATCGAGTTGGTTCCGGGAACAGGTCCTATATCTATGCCTTCGTATCGGTTTGCTCCTGCCGAGCTGACTGAGTTGAAGGAACAGTTGTTGGAACTGGAAAAGAAGGGTTTCATCAGGCCGAGTTCGTCACCGTGGGGTGCACCAGCTTTGTTTGTGAAGAAGAAGGATGGGTCACTCAGGTTATGCATTGATTATCGCAAGCTTAACCATGTGACAGTGAAGAACAAGTACCCAATGCCCCGTATTGATGACCTGTTTGATCAGTTGAAGGGATCGAGGTACTTTTCGAAGATAGATTTGAGGTCCGGGTATCATCAGTTGAGGGTGAGGGAGGAAGACATCCCGAAGACTGCTTTTCGCACGAGATACGGCCATTATGAGTTTGTGGTGATGCCCTTCGGGCTAACCAATGCTCCGGCCACATTCATGGACTTGATGAATCGTATCTTCCGCCCGTACCTAGATCGATTCGTGGTGGTGTTTGTAGATGATATCCTCATTTACTCACCGACTGAGGAGGAGCATGAGGAGCACTTACGGATCTCCTTATCGCTATTGAGGGATCACAAGTTGTACGCGAAGTTGGATAAGTGCGAGTTTTGGCTTTCCGAAGTCAAGTTTTTGGGGCATGTGGTGTCCAGTGAGGGAGTGGCAGTGGATCCAGCGAAGATTGAGGCAGTTATGGATTGGGCGCGGCCCAAATCTGTGTTTGAGATCCGGAGCTTCCTGGGTCTCGCTGGTTACTACCGGCGTTTTGTCAGTGATTTTTCTCGGCTTGCTTCGCCGATGACTCGCCTCACTCGTAAGGGTGTCAGGTTTACATGGGATGACAAGTGTGAGGTAGCGTTCCAGGAGTTGAAGAGGAGGCTGACTAGTGTTCCTATTCTAATCATTCCCGAAAGAGGAGTTGGGTATGCGGTATACTGTGATGCATCTCTGGAGGGTCTCGTTGCGTGCTGATGCAATCAGAGAAGGTAGTGGCATATGGGTCACGGCAGTTGAAGGAACACGAGAAGAACTACCCGACACACGATTTGGAGTTAGCGGCCATTGTCTTCGCACTGAAGATGTGGAGACATTACCTGTACGGGGAGAGGTTTGAGGTATATTCATATCACAAAAGTTTGAAATACCTCTTTACTCAGAAAGATCTGAATTTAAGGCAGAGAAGATGGATGGAGTTTCTAAGTGACTACGACTTCGGACTCCAGTATCACTCCGGCAAAGCCAACGTTGTGGCAGATGCCTTGAGCCGAAAGTCGGTAGCAACGCTCACGAGTATTGTTTTGCGACGGACGAGGATGATGGAGGATATCGGCAGGTATGACTTGCAATTTGATGAGACTGATGGGCATATGATTTTGTTTGCAACAGAATCACAGTCAGTGTTAGTGAATTCAGTTGTGGAGGCGTAGAAAGATGACACGGAGTGTCTTTCATACCGAGAACAGTTGGGGAAGGGAGAACTTGGTCCTGAATGGACTATCGCGGAGGACAGTAGCTTGCGGTTTCAGGGAAGGATTTTTGTGCCAGAAGTGCGACGGGAAGAGGTAATGAGACAGTTTCATTGTTCTCGGATAACAGTACATCCTGGAGGGACCAAAATGTTTCACGATATCCGTAGACAATTTTGGTGGAAGGGGATGAGGAGTATTGCTTCATTCGTGTCACGGTGCCTTACTTGCCAGCAAGTGAAGGCAGAACACCAGAAGCTGGCAGGCTTGCTTCAGCCTTTACCGATCTCGGAGTGGAAGTGGGAGCACGTGATTACTGATTTTGTCACGAGTTTGCTAAAGTCCCCGCGAAAGAATGATGCTGTTTGGGTGGTGGTAGATAGATTGACCAAGACCGCACACTTCTTACCTGTTTGCATGACTTATTCTATGAATAAGTTGGGTCTTTTATATGTTAGCGAGATAGTTCGCTTACATGGAGTGCCAGTGACTATTGTGTCTGATAGAGATCCGCGTTTTGCATCTTGTTTTTGGAGAGGGTTGCAGGCGGCCCTGGGGACGGATCTTTTGTTTAGTATGGCCTTTCACCCGCAGACGGACAGACAGTCCGAACGTACTATTCAGATCCTGGAGGATATGTTGAGGGCATGCGTGCTGGATTTCGGAGGTTCATGGGAGACTCATCTGCCACTGATAGAGTTTGCCAACAACAACAGTTACTAGTCCAGCATTCAGATGGCGCCTTTTGAGGCACTTTACGGAAGGCCATGTCGATCACCTATATGCTGGACCGATCTGGGGGAGTCAGCGTTGACCGGACCAGAGATAGTCCAGGAGACAACGGAGAAAATTGCAGCGATACGGCAGCGGTTGGCGACGGCACAAAGTCGCCAGAAAAGTTATGCTGATCAGAGGAGGAGACCAATTGAGTTTCAGGAAGGAGATCACGTATTCTTACGTATCTCACCACGAAAGGGAATCAGGAGGTAAAGAGCGGCAAGTTGTCTCCACGGTTTATTGGGCCTTTCCAAATTGAGGAGAGGATAGGGGTAGTAGCTTATCGACTGGGGCTACCACCTCAGTTGTCGGCAGTACATGATGTCTTCCACGTGTCCATGCTTAGGAAGTATGAGCCAGATCCTTCGCACCATCTTGACTGGTCGGATGTGACAGTTGATGACAAAGCAACGTATGTGGAGCGTCCGATATGAATCCTGGACACACGGGAACAAGTGTTGCGGGACAAAACCTTGAAGTACGTGAAAGTGCTGTGGCAACATCACAGCGAAGAGGAAGCAACGTGAGAAAGGGAGTCCTATGTACGGGAAAGCTATCCGGAACTATTCTTATCATGAGGTACGTTGATTTCGGGGACGAAATCCCTTTTAGTGGGGGAGATTGTAACGATCGGACCTATTTTAATTAATTTTTTTTTATTAAATAAAATGGGTCATGTGGGGTTATTAAGTTGTTAAGAGAAGTGAAAACTTGTTAGCAAAAATATGGCTAAGTGTTAAGCCCATGTAGTCTTGTATGGAAAATTACAAGAGAAGGGAGGGGTGGTCATTGTAATTAACCCAAAGAAGGAGGATTAATAAGAGAGAACACAAGTGGATTAGGGTAAACGTGAGAGCTTAAGAGGAGATTAGGAAGGGGCGGCTGGCCATTTTGTTTCTACGTAGTCTCTCCTTTCCTCTTCTTCCCCAAATTGTTAAAGTTGTGAGGGTTTGAGAGAGAACGAGAGAGAGGATCGGCTGGAGGGAAAAGAAACACCACTAGGCTCATCTGATTCTTGGATTTAGCCACAAGAGGTAAGAAATTTTGGGTGTTTTATTGAAGTTTCAAAGGATAGTGTAAGAACATTGAGAAAAATATTCAATTTTTTCCACTCAATAGATGATCCCTAACTTTAATTTCTCTTGTATCAGAACAAGGGCTACAGATTGGGACATCTATGGATTCTGGATTTCGGCCTCAACCAACGTAATCGAGGTAGGATTTATGCTTTCGTTCAAGTAGGGGGTAGAACTTGAGAAGGGTGAAGGATTCCTAGAATCGAGGTTAAAATATGATGCTTGTGACCATCATATTTGAAGTTTCAAGGCGATTCTCATTAGTTTTAAGGTTAATGTTCCTGTATTAAAGTAATAATGATGTTTGATAATCATTATTAGAAGTTTAAGTACGAAATCAAGGGAGAAAAGCCCCAAATTTCGTGAAGAACAGGGTGCTGGTCGACCCACCTGTTGACTGGCACAGGTAGAGGAAGGGTCGGTCGACCCACCAGTCGACCGGTATCGGAAGACGGGGTGTCGGTCGACCGACACAGGGGCCAGTCGACCGGCAGACTGGGCCCAGGCCTAAAATGTTTTGAATTTCAAACCTTTTTCCCTGTTGTGCTCCTGTTTCGGATTGAAGTATAAAATGATGTTTATTTCATTTTATGAGGCATGAATTTTGATTATGTTTGAAAGTAAATTGAAAGGAATTAATTAAAGTGAAATGGTAAATTATGTTTGAAAAAGCTTAGGCTTTCCAAGAAGTAAGTATTCACTCAACGTGAATGCTTGAAGTAAGTCTTTAAGACTATAAGCCAATGGGTATTCAATCCATTGCATCGAGGCCTCTATTCCTGGATTTCAATCCAATAGGAATGAAGTAATTCGTGGGCTTGATGCCCCGGATTGAAGTGGTTCTTTTTGAACCGAAGTTTGTGGTGAAATAAGTTAAAGGAAGTGGAAAGGAAGTTAATTATAAAATTGTGATTTATAATTGATGAGAAGTTAAGAAGTGTTTAAGTCACTTCGAAGTTATGATGCAAGTAATTAAATTTACGTTCATTTATTTACATGTTGCATCAAGTCTTATTATCATATTTCCTACTAGTTTCATGCTAATGATGTTATTTTATTTTCTTATAAAATAACATCGCAGGTGATTTAGGTAAGCGTATCCTTGAGGAGTGAGCTGATTTCTTCTATGCTTGGAGAATTGGAGGACTGTCTTAGCATGCTATTATTTCTTTAGACATTTCATTTTTATTGAAGCATAACTCTGTAGTAGTTGAAGTTTGTAATTTTTTTTAGATTTGGTTTTCAGTTGGAGATTACATTTGAAGAACTCATTTATTGCTTGCTTGTGAGGATCTTGTGGGGTCTTATCTTTATTGGGTGAATAACATTTTTATTGTCTCTTTAATGAAAATTTTCTGTAATTTTGTTGCCTTTAAGAAGTAGAATTTCAGAGATGGGAGTGAGGAAAATTAATTTCCGAAGTGCTGAATTTTCAGTTGAAGATCCAGGTCAGTCGACCGACCCAGTGGTCAGTCGACCGACAGCAGCCTTTTTTTTTAAAAAAAAATATGTACACGTTTTTCTAATGACAAAGGACAGAGGTTTTTATGATAGCAATTTACAAGTTTGAGAAGGTTGGTTTTCAATAAAAATATTGAGGCTTTATTAATTAAAATTACTTTTAATTGATTTAAAAGGTCAGACTGTTACAGTTGGTATCAGAGCTCTAGGTTCGAATACCTTTGAGCCGTGGGAAGAGTTGTGTGTATTGGCGTGAGAGTTGAGGTGCATGTTGCATTACATTTCATGGATGCTTGCATAATATTATGTGCGCATGTGGTTGCTTATGTGGGCATGGAGGTAAGGTTCTAGGGTTGATCTTTCTTGCTTCGGCGTCTGGATTACTGATTTGGGGTTCCATTTAGACGGGTGCCTAGCTAACACCTAGTCTACTTGGAAATCTAAATGAGTGGTTCGGATTGAGGTATCAATCTAAAGGATCCCCTCGGTATGTTGTTTGCTATGTTATGTAGTTGCTTAAATCATTTTATGATTAGAAGTTTTGTCATGATATTTGGTTAACATGTTGAACATTAGTTTGGTAGACTAGAAGTGTGAGTCGACCTATCCATGGGATAAGGTAGTGACTGTGGTTTATGCTTGACCTACGGTTGGGCAAAAGTTTGTAGATGAGGAGTTACCCTACCATTGAGAGTAGGCTTGGGGGTGAGAAAGTTATGCGAAGTATATCTGCAATAGATATAGAGGTTGCACACCATGTGTTGTCGTATGTTGTGAGTAGGATCTTTCGAGCCCTGTCTGTATACCTTGAGAAGTGCTTAATCCAAAAGGTATGGATGAGGTGTCTTGTGCCGGGTACAGAGGATAGAAGTGTAGTAGTAATGTGAGAGAAAGTAGCCCTGGGAGGGGAGGATCACGACTCGGGAATTCCTCACATTGAGGGATACCCTTGACGGCAGTGTTAGAATTGTATCATCACCGGTCACCTATTACAGGCCAGTGTGTCACGTATAGTGTGAATGCGTGAGAAGTACCTCCAGTTGAGGTTGAGAGTAGTGCAGTGATTGTGTGATCCATCGAGAAGTTAGCGGGTGTTAAACTATGTGTACTATTAGTAGACATGGTACCGAGTTGATGTTCTTATGGAAGTTGTTCAGTTTGCATGCGAAGGAAGTTAGATCTCATTTTGTGGGTAGAGATCCGGTTGGGAAATTTCAAGTTATGAGGGTTGAGGATGCAGATGACGTTAGAATAACTTCAGCTTTGAGGTTAGAGAAGTGGAAGTCTAGAGGGCTACCATTGCAGGTGACCTAGCAAAGGTTGAGGCAATTATACTGAGTGCTTTGTGGGGGATCCGGTCTTCTCCGGATTGGGGAAGGTAGTTGTAGCGGGACATTGGTGAAAAGATCACTTCGTTCTCATCTGGGTTTGTGAACAGTCCTTGGAAATCCATTCCAAGGTGAGAGGCATAAGGGAATTGGAATAGAAGATGATGATGAGGATAGGTAGCAAAGTAGGGGTGCTACCCTTTTTCCTTGAAGGATGAGACGGGATGCTTTAGGTGCATCTGTAGGTCCTTCCTATCCCATTTCTGCGATTCTGGTTGGTTAGCAGTGTGTTTAGTTATACGAACGATGACTGTAGTAAGTCACTCTCTACATCCTAAGGGGGGGAAGTTCTGTCTTTTGTGGGGGATCGGCAGTGGGTATGAGGTGGTGTCATGATACCCTGGACAAGTAGGTGACGGCCAGTAGTAGACGAGCACTTAAGACTGCCTATAGGTCCTTGTTTGGGCCACACTAAGGGGAATGTCTCTTTGGATTAGGGCCTTGTGGTAGTCATCTCATTAACAATGAACGGAAGGTATAAAGTTTAGGCCGGTATGGGCATGGTCTGTTGGAGTGTTTGGGTGGAGCAGGTTGTTCTGCCCTTTTAGTATGGGTGTGAAGGTAGTACGCAGGAAGAATCGAATCTCTAGATTGGGTTGATGGCCTTAGTAAAAACGTTATGGGTAGTTACCCGCGGTTGGTTTGTGACCTCAGATATCTGGGGTGTAGTGTCTTTGGGAGACCAATAGAGTTGGGGGTGCATACTTTTGCACGAGGCAGGAAGAACATTTCAAGTACTACGAAATTTCTCTAGAGTCATCGCGGATAGCGTTGGTATAGTAATGATGTCGTTTGGTGGTGCGAAGTTGTTATGGGTATCAACTATTTCAGTTGATACAGGAGTGAAGTACGTGATCCTTGAGGAGGATGCGGTGATGAGTGGTCCCATGTTAGCTAGACAGCTTGATGTCATTCGAATGAAGGTAGTGGAGCAAAGCTGTTCCAAGAAAGGTGTGATGCGTTATGCGTACGCGAGTGGGATTGTTGCATTGCAGCAAGGTCCTTTGGAGCCGAGAGTGTTAGTCTCCCTTGCAGTCGAGGGTGATGGTCTATTTAGACAAACTGTTGAAGAGTTTGAATGGACTTAGATTCATGTGCTATGTTAATCCAGTAGTGAAGATAAGACGGTACGGGAACGAGACTCCTGTGTTCGGAACAGAGGTTTGACATTTCTTTTCCCCACACCGAAGCATGCTGATTTCGGGGACGAAATCCCTTTTAGTGGGGGAGGATGTAATATCCTGACCAAATTTAATTAATTTAATTTAACTAAATAAAATTGGTCACTTGGAGGGAATTATAAGTGTTAAGAAAGGTGGAGAAACATGCTTGTATATATGTTTAAGTGTATAACATGTGGGGCTTTTTATTGAAAATAAAAAGGGAATGAAGGGGTTAGTTTTGTAATTAACCAAAAGAGAAGGATTGAATGGGAAAACCCTAGAGGATTAAGAGAGAGACGTGGGTAGGTTAAGAGAAGTTAGAAGGGGCGGCTGAAGGGTTGTTCATCTTCTCTATATTTTTTCTTCTTGAAATTTCTGAAACAAAGGGAAGAAAAGAGGGAATTGAGAGGAGTAGAAGAAAGTTCTTGTGAGGGAAGTAGAGGGAATCGGCTGGAAGGAGAGAAGCACCTCTGAGCATCAAGAATTTTTAGTATTCGGCTACAAGAGGTAAGAAGTTTTGGGTGTTTTCATGTGATTTTGATGGGTAGGGTAAGAACATTTAAGAAAAACCTCGTTTTTCTTTTAATGGAAGATTTGTAA
Organism: Sarracenia minor; assembly: GCA_035668095.1. Lineage (NCBI taxonomy): Eukaryota > Viridiplantae > Streptophyta > Magnoliopsida > Ericales > Sarraceniaceae > Sarracenia > Sarracenia minor. Next base: position 10,832 of record JAULLD010228234.1, read on the forward strand.
CTGTTAATTCTCTTGTATCAGAACAAGGGCTGCGTATTAGGACACCCAGAGTCGCTGGATGTCGACCTAAATCAACATATCGAGGTAAGATTTATGATGTTGTTCAAGTTAGAGTAGAACTTGAGAGGATTGAAGGATTTTTAAGAACTGAAGTCCGAAGATGATACCTACAATTATCATGTTTGAAGTTTACAGTAATTTTGATCATTCTCATTATAAATGTTCGTGTATTGTAGTAGTATTGATATGTAAGTATCATTAATTGAAGTTTAGGTACGAGATCCAAGGAGAAAACAGTTAGATTTCATGAAGAACAGGGTGTCGGTCAACCCACCAGTTGACCGGCACAGGTAGAGGGGGTGTCGGTCGACCCACCAGTCGACCGGTACAAGTAGAAGGGGTCTCGGTCGATCGACACGGGAGTCAGTCGACCGAGACGCTGGGTTCCAGCCTAGCATGTTTTAAAATTTGGACTTTTGATGTTCTGTTCTAGTTTCGAACGTTGGTATAAAATGAAGATACATTTTATGAAGTATGGGAGGTGGTTAAGTTTGAAAATAAATTGAGGGAGATTTATTTAAAAAGAAATAGTAAAGTTTGGAATAGCTTAGGCTTTCCAAGAAGTGTTAAGTGTTCGGTATAGGTGAATGCTTGAAGTGAAGTAAATGTCTTTAGAATAGCCTAGACTGTCCAGGAGGTTGTTAGAAATTTAAGTATCCATCCCTAA
>JAULLD010229332.1:0-11558 GCA_035668095.1 Sarracenia minor
TTTGGAGTTTAAAGAGCAAGAGTAATCTTTTATGATTTTGGATAATTGTATGGGATGTTTATTGGATTAAGGTCAGGATGTTACAGCCACTGCTGGTGGGGAACAAAGAGAGAAAGAGAGAGAAAGAGAGAGAAGACGAGAGAGACAGGGGCACAGAAGAGATCACTACGTCCCACCGCCTCCGACCCACTAGTACTGTCTCGAACCACCACTATCGCACCACCACTTGCGCCACCAATGGTGCCACCGTCAGCAAGAAAGGAAGGGCAATGACCGAGGGAGAAAGCAATGAAGGAGAGAGGCGCAAATCACGCCACTACTATCGTATCGTGAACGCCACTGCCGGACAGCATTTCAAATAGTTGAATAAATTTTTGTATTGGGTGGTGAAATTTGGTTGTTTTTACTAGGTTTTCTTTAGATTTAGAATCCTAAGAAACCTAGACAAAAATTTGGGAAATTAAAGGTCCTATGGGTATGATAATTATAATAAAGTTAGTTTTTATACATGTGTAACATTTTTATAACATACTTTTTCTGTTAATTTTGGAATTGATTGGATATTGCGAAAATCATGTAAAACGGCTAGGGTTCGGTTTGGATAAGTTGGGAAAAATGGACTTTTTGGTTAAGTTGCCCTTAAATTGACTTTCATTAGATGAAATTGACGTGAAAATAGACCTATGGGTCTAATTTGAGACGTGTTGGAAAATTGGAACGACATTAGGAACAATCGACGGGTTGAAGGAAATTGGGCATTTAGGTTTTTAGGCCCAAAATTAGTGAACCATTTACAATTGCAATTAATTGATACTCTAAGCAATTTCTTTCATTAGGTTTCAATAAAACATATATGCGTGGATATGTAAGTTTTCTATTATCTTCTTGGACTTTCCTAAGTATATGTGTTGAGTAGTTAATAGGTGGTTGTGATCATATGTTTGGGCATGCGTATATGTATTCACCTAGGATTGGGTGATTCTGTGAGAATGAGTAACGGGTGAGAGGCTACGCAGTAAGGATGATCGAATTTATTGGTAACGTAGTTTGGAAAGCTTAGGTTTTATTGCTTAATGCCATGTGAGTTGATTTTGAATCTTGTATTAAGCACTACGAACTATTAAATTCTTGAATAAGGTTAATTGGTGATTGTGATCATTTTCTTGTTATCTATAAATGGGTTTACATATATATATATATGTATATACTAGTGGTTGCCCGTACCCGTGCCTAAAGGTACTTTGAATGTGTAACACTTCGAAACCCGAAACATTAAAATAAAATATAATAAACCTTGAAAATCAAAACTCAAGCCGAGAAGCCAATAGATTTACTTAAAAACGTTCTCTTTGAATATCAAATAATATTTTTGTAGCCCAAAAATAAGAAAATTTAGTTAATTTCAAAACTACTAGAAAATATTTTAACTCGGCAATTTTTGAAAAATTTTTCCAGAATTTTCCATGTTTTGGATTATCCGAAAATCAAGATAACCTATAAATAAGATATATAATCAACCTAACAAACATAAAGCCGATCCACGACGCAACCAAACAATTCTAATCAAAATAAAAAGAAACAACTACTGTGCTGATTCACGGTGTAACCAAACTATTATAAGAAAAAAAAGAAAAAACAACTACTATGCCGATCCGTGTCATAACCAAACTATTCTAAGTAAAAGAAAAAGAAACAACTACTATGCCAATCCACGGTAATATCCCACATGTATATAGTGAATTAGTTCATTTCAAACCATCTTGAAAGTATTCAAACTCTGGGGTTTTTTAAAAATTTCGACAGAGTTTCTCCTATTTTTGGACTATCCCCAAATGAGGATAACCTGTAAAGAAGATGTATAACCAACCCAACAGCCACAATGCCGATCCACGATGCAACCAAATTATTCTAATGAAAAGAAAAAAAACAACTACTATGTCGATCCACGACGTAATTAAACTATTCTAAGAAAAAGAAAAGGAAACAACTACTATGCCGATCCACGAACATATCTCACATGCATATAGTGAATTTGTTCATTTGAAAACTTCTTGAAAATATTCTAACTCAGCGATTTTTGAATTTTTTTTTTGACAAAAATTCTCATGTTTTGGACTATCCCTCAATGAAGATAACCTACAAATAAGATAGATAAGCAAACCAACAACCACAAAGCCGATCCACGACGCAACAATTAATTCTAATCAAAGGAAAAGAAACAACTACTATGCCAATCCACAGCATAACCAAACTATAGAAGAAAATATCAATCAGTTTATATTTCTTTGACTAAAATAATGAAACAAATAGGATATAGAAAATATCACAATCCACAAAGAACATAATAATATCAAAACCAAAGCGTATAGTATTTGTAGTGTAACAACAATTAATTATTGGTTTCGAAAACAACCTCCAAATAAATGAACTAGGAAATAAATAAATAAAGTGAAGTACATCAACATTTAAGAGCACCATCAAATATTGAGTAAATTTCTAGCATATTTACCGTGCCTAAGTACTTCCTAAAGTAATTAATCCATCTTGAGTATATCAATCACACTCAATAAACCTAACCTAGCTCCTAATGCCAATGCTCATAAATATTGATGACGCCCATCAATGGCACTGCAAGAATGATACAATCATTAAAAAAATTGGGGACATTAATAAAACATCTAAAACACATCTTGAAGTTTAAGACCAGAAACATTATAGAAATACACCAGAAAATATGAGAATTATAATCTACAAATTTTTAGAAAATAATATCAAGAGAATTAAATTGCATGAACAACTCAGATTAATTTTTGTTCAAATCACTTAATTTGTAATAGATAATGAGAAAACAAATGGATGGTTAGATGGAAGAAGTGAAACCAATTTAGCAAGGGCTAATCTTTCCATCACCACCTTAATGGCTGTCAACTTTAAGAATTGGATTTTAAGCGAGACAAACTCCATAAAAAGATGGAAATCACTATTATCATATAAAACCTAAAATGCATCCATTTTAAAGTTGTGGAAAAGTATAGAATGATATCAATCAAAGTAACATAAAAACCCGTATTAAAAAGGAGATAATGAATGGTAAATACATTAATGTGATTCGTAGCGAACATAATAGAAACCCCGGCCCCTCTATTGAAAAAATTGCACATGTAGTTATGGATTTAGCAAATATGTGCACACACACTTGCTCTAACCAACAAAAACAGTTTAACCAATCAAACATCAAACATAAATGAACCACATCCCAAATATGTAACATATCTATATCATCAATATGTTAATGACAATGCAAGCGATTTACTTCAACATTTTATTGAGATAGGAAAAATGTGAATTATATAGGGGCTGTTTGGAACAGGTTTTTGAATTTTCTGTTTTCAGTTTTCTGAAAAGAGAGAAAAGAGTTTTTTGAGAAATTTTTCAGAGCAGAGCTTTCAAAAAATTTGGAAATAGAAAATGCGTTTGGTAAGTATTATAGTTAAAATTTTTTGAAAAAAAAAAAAAAAGAAAACTGCAAATCGCAAACCTTGTTCCTTCGCGAACCCTGTTCCTTCGTTGATGTTTGTGTACCTTGTTCCTTCGTCGACGCCGGCGTTTTCATCGACGATCGACGCCGGGGACTGTAAATCGCGAACCGTAACTGGAAATCGCGAACCCTAACGCTGATGACTGTAAATCGAAGTCGCGAATCACGAAATCGCAAACCCTAACAATCACGAACTCGCGAAGAATGAAGGGGAAGATGACGAACAAAATCGACATCGTGATTGGAGATTTCGTCCCCTTCGCGATCGGCGTTTTCGTCCCGTTCGTGATTGGGGAAGACGACCGACGAACTCGCTAGAGGGTTTCAAAAGTTGCAGGCGACGACGGATCTGGGGAACACGACCGACGAACTTCGTGACGACGACGACGATCTTCGTGATTTCGATCTCTCGACATTTCGACCTTCGCTATTTCGATCTTCGCGATTGGGGAAGACGACGAGGGATCTGGGGAAGACGACGATGGATCTGGGGAAGACGACGCCTTCGGAAGTTGCAGGCACTAGGGGAAGACGACTGTGTTGAAAAGTTAGAACTGTGGCTAAAAAGTTATAACCGTTGCTAAAAATTCTTACAAAACCGTCGCTAAAAAGTTTAGAGGGTCTGGTTTCAAAACCGTCGCTAATACCTTGAGCGACAACCAACCCGTCGCTAAAAACCTGGAGTGACGCTTTGAAAAATCAGAAAACCACTTTTTGGAGTTTTATGTTTTTCCGGATTTTTTAACTCGATTTTTCCAAATTTTCGAAAAATTTGGATTTAAATTTTCCGAAAACTACAGCCAAACGCGTTTTCCGAAAATTCCGAAAATTTCAGATTAATATTTTCAGAAAAAATGCTGAAAGTTGCTATCCAAACGGGCCCATAATGTCCTAATAAATTAGGGTTCGCCGCGCTTAATTATTATTTTTTAATTAGCTCAGTTAAAGGCTATTTGAAAACAAAACCATATCAACCAAAGAGCATCATAGATAGAGTGAGTTGGATCACAATGAAAAGAAACAAAAAGAAGCTCAATTAATCTTTATATTTCTTACCTTCTATATTGATAGCAACCAAACTAATTCTAATTAATTGGGATTGCCTTCCATATGAACATGATAAGTTGCAACATATAACTTGAAATGGGGCAATGAAATGAAATATGCATTGAGAATGAATTAAATCCTACTGTAAGAATTGACATTTAGGTTCCATTCATTGAGAATAAGTTCTTTCAAAACAAATGAAAGAAGCATGCATCAAAAGATGTTCTCTATCAATCTTTTTGATAAGTACAAAATATGTTTCTATTGACTACCAAATGTATAGACCTAGCAAAAATGTTGTTGGTAAGAAATTATAATATTAGGAAGGCTTCTACTTTCCAAAGACATTAGATTTTGTAAGGACAAACATATATTTGAAAAATATCCAATATACAAACAAATCAATGACAAAGGTAAACTACGTTTTAAAAAAAAAAAAAAATTCTCATTATGCTCAGTTAATGGCCATTAAAAAACCAAACCAAATCAATAAAAGAACGCCATAGACAGAGAGAGTTGGATAATAATGGAAAAAAAGCTCAATTGGTTTTTATTTTCCTTACCTTCTATTCCATTTCCTTACCATATATTCTCACAGTAACTAAGCTAAATCTTATGTCACAATTAAGTGGGATTGCCTTCCATTTGTAGCTAAAAAAAATTTCTCATATCAAAAAATAATTTAAATAAAAATCATACCAAAAAATAATTAACACCTTTGAAGCTTGCATTGGCCACTCCTAGTGCGAAATATGTTTTCACTGATTATCGAATATGTAGACCCATAAGTTAAGCAACAAATTGTAACCTACCATCAACCAAATTAGTATAATAAGAAAAATGATCTGTTTGGTGGCTCAGAAAACTAACATAATAAGAGGAAACAATAAAATTCGAACTAAAAACACGTTCTTCCTTTTTTCGTCCATTTTTTTTTTTTTGGCAAACTAACAGAATTTGGAACAAACCAAAAGGCGACAATCAGGGAGACTACTTAGATCAAAACAGAAAAAAAAAATTAAAAACAAAAAAAATATTTTAAAAAATATATTTGAACTATAGAAAAACAAACTTTAGATCATATCTCTAAATTAAATTTCAGTGAATTTAATAACAAAATCAAGCTTCAGCCTTCAAATCAGAATGAAGAGAAGTCTAAAATCTAAGGCATTACTAACCCATATGTTCGAAATTGAAGTAAAAGAGTCTAAAATCCAACCACAATCGAAGATCAATGGCTGAAATCGAATCCTTAGGTCGCTGGCATGGTGTCGTGGTGGTGCGACATGGTGATTCGTGTCTCTCCCGCACGGCTCTCGCTTTTCCATCCTCTCTAAGAATCGAATAACTGATTCTATTCATTCTTAAAATCAAATAATTAAATAGAGGACAAATCGGTTGTGTTAATTCGTAGAATCGAAGAATCCAAATGAAATTTGTGTTTGTTCATCTCCGTCCATCTCTGTTTAGAGCACTAAATCTGTCCCAAAACCTAGATCAAATAAGTTGAAAAGAAAAAGGGATGAGGTTTTTTCCAGATTTTGTTGGAAAGCAAAAGGTATGGGCATTTTTCCATTTTGGGGATAGGAGACATAGAGAGATCGAGAGAGTGAGATGGGAGAACATGGGGAAGAGAGAGAGATCCAAGGGTTACTACTGCTTAGCAAGAGGAAGGAGATGCGACGATCGCCTGACGACACTGGTTCGATGGAGATGACTGTTGAATCACCATGGATGGTAGCACGAGGTGTATGTGTACCGGAAAAAGGGAGGCCGTGGTTGGTTCGGTTGTACTGGTGTTGGTGATGGTTACCGGCATGGATGACGGTGGTGAATGTCGCTGGTGTGCGTGGTACGTTGGTCGGAGATGGGAGGTTAAGGCACCATTGATAAGTGAGGATTTGAGAAACCCTTGAGCTCTTGCAAGAAAGGGTAAAGATAAGAGAAGTTTTGGGCTGCATTCGGTGAAGATGAGAACATCTTTGGGTGCGAGAGCACCGTTGGATGAAGTGAGGGAGGGCGCAAAACCGTGGGATTAATGATGTCACAGACTTTTGTCACATCATTTATTGTGTATTATAATATATATATATATGTATATAAATGTATATGTGTGTGTGCACCTTGCACTTTTTTCGATGGAAGGCTAATAAGGTACATAGTTTGGGGAAAGATGTTGGTGTGGATTAGTTGGTGTCCTAAGTTAGGTTGATGCTTGTATTTAGATGACCTTTGTGGTGCGTTCATGTGAACAGATGGTTTGGATGGATTGAGTGTGATCAAGTGAGGATTATTGGGTATAATTTGGTTGTACTGTTATACGGTAATTAGAACTTCTTAGTTCTTCCGTTTAGGTATGTGATGGATTTCGGGAAGAAAACACTTAATGAGGTGACGCTTAGTTACGGTAGCGATGTCTTGAGGTGACACGTAGTCACCGTAGTGATGTGTGAGGTCACATGTAGCCACTGTAGCGAAATGTTGAGGTGACATGTGGCCACTGCAAGGATGTGTTGGGATGATGCATAGTCATCGCAGTGATGTGTTAAGGTGACATGCGGTCACTATAGAGGTGCGCTGAGATGACGTGTGGTCATCATAAAGAGGTTTTGAGGTGACATGCATTCACTATAGAGGTGTGCTGATATGATGTGTGGTCATCTTAAAGTGGTGTTCAGTTGACGTGCGGTCACTATAGCGGTGTGATGAGATGACGTGTGGTCATCATATGGTTATCGTGGGATGTGTCGTGTTGATGTGTGATTGGCATAGTCTTTGATTCTTCATGACTCCACGAGAGAATCAATTTTCCCGATTGAGATTTGTAGATCTGGGGGTGAGCTTGTGGTGTCGGTGAATATAACCTGTAAGCTTAAAGGCTTTTCAATCAACCCTTATTTTCATTTTGATTCTAACAACACATTGATTTGTTGTTGCTAATGCTTGCTTGTATTTGAGAAAGTATTTTAAGGGTAAATCTCTTTTGAAGCATAGCAAAAAGTCAAACATCAAGTCTCAAGAATCCCAAGGAATGAGAAGACTTTGAAGATCTATGGAGATTGGAATTGAAGTATTTTAGAGTATATTAGCCAAGGATTCCGACCCACTCTGTCTCAGACTGCCCAGCCGCTACTCAATACCCAGATTTGGTGCGAGATCAAGTTAATGCAACACAAGGATTCTCTCGATCGGTAAATGACATGTTCTCTAATACTTATAATCCGGGATGGAGAAAAATCATTCTAATTTCTCCTTGCAACAATATCCTGATCAAAGTAGCATATCAGCTCCGCAGCCCAGGCCTGCGTACTCCAACGGTTATAACCCCTCTGCCTACAAGGCTTCTGCTCCACAGCAAGAACCTCCACCTCGTCTTCGACCCCCAGGGTTTGAGAAGAAAGTTTTACATGTCTTGCAAAATTTGGATGCGAAAGTTGAACAATTGGACATGAGAACTCAACTTTTGAGTTCTCACTCTCAGTCAATTGCTAAATTGGAGACCGAAATCGGGAAGTTAGTAACTACCTTAAGCCATCGAGAGGTAGGCAAGCTGCCAATTCAGCTGGTAGCAAACCCCAAATTCCAGTACTTAATAGATAGTAGCCCTAGAAATAGTTATGTATACCACGAACAAGAAAAGGTCGTTATGACATTAAGGAGTGGAAAAGAGCTAGACACCCGACCGCTACCCAGTAACCCTCTGCCATTACCAAAACTAGCAACTGTGGAAGAGCTTGATGACTCCGAAACACCCTATCCAACACCTACTAATGCTACACCACCACCAAGAAATGCATTCGAGGAGGCATTAATGGGCCATCCAGTTGTTCCCAAATAACTAAAGGCACCATTTCCCTCGCGCCTAGAACCGCAATCACCTAAGCGCAATAAAGGACCACAAATGACTGACGTGCTTGAGGTATTTAAGAAAATCAAAATTAATCTTCCCCTTCATGACGCTATACAACAAGTCCCAACTTATGCCAAGTTCTTAAAGGACCTATGCACCCAAAAATGTAAGACGAAGACTAGCATCCCCATGAAAGTGCTATTAACAAAACATGTTAGTTTTTCCCTCAGTCACAACACTAACCCCAAGTTAAAAGACCCAGGGATACCTACAATCTCTTGTGTGATTGGCGATCATTCGATTGATCGTGCTCTTCTTGAATTGGGGGCTAGTGTGAATCTATTGCCATACTCGGTGTATGAATAGTTCGATCTAGGTGAACTCAAACCGACACCGGTAACTCTCCAAATTTCCTTGATCGTCAAATTTTTTCTCTTGGCATTTTGCTATACTTGGACTTGAATGAATATGAATTAGTCTTGAAAATATTTTCTCAAATATAGAAAATATTTGCAACAAACAAATCTGTTGGTCCACTAGGAGGCAACCTAGAGGTGGGGGGGGGGGGGGTTGAATAGGTTGTTATAAACACTTATACACTTTTTATCCTCTTTTGAAAAACTAATTCTAGCACTTAAAATTAAATAGACAAGCCGTGGAATAAATAAAATAAAATGCATAAGATGAAAATATAAAGGAAACAAGAAATGCAAACCGCAAGACCAAACGTATAGTGGTTCGGCCAAATCCCGGCCTACATGCACTCTCTCAAGTAGCACTTGAGTTTTCCACTATGAGGGAATACTTACGGGTGCACTCCAAACTGGTATAGATGATGTGCAGGCTCTCTTACAACCTAGAAGTTTTATAGGTGCACCACCAAACCTAGAAGCTTTGCGGGCTCGCTTTCGGACCTTGGCAAGGATGATTACGTGCTCTATCCTTAAAGCCTGAACTGAAGATAATTGCTGGCTCACTCTTTAAATCCTGATGAAGATGATTACTGGCTCAAGTCTTCAATGTCGGATGAACATTACTTGGACGCTTGAAAAACAGCACTCTGTTTTTCTCGTACAGTAGTGTCCTCATTTGATTTGAGATGATACACAATAAAATCCTCACTACAAAGATCTCTCTTTCTCTCTAAAAGATTTAAAATAAATGTACGATGAATAGAGAAAGGAGAAATTACAATTGCTGGAAGAGGTACCAGGCTTAAACGCTTAAAGATATACAATTTTGTTCTGAGCAAGAAAATAGAGGATGAGTAAATGTGAGAGTTAATAATTTCTTCACTGGTTCACCAACCCTCTTCACTTTGAATAATCCTCCTTAAATAGTCCTCATAAAAATTTGAACGTTGTGGAGGATATATTGTAGCCGTTGAATCATTTAATGCCGAAAAACTTTGCGTTGGAATAACCAGATTTTGAACTAGAGAAGAGAAGGATCGATCCTTTTGGAAAATGGTCGACCTTTTCTTGGTTTGAGGGAAAACGATCGATATATGATAGAGAAAGATTGATCAGAATATGCACAGGACCTAAAAAGGTGAGATCTATATAGCACAAGGGTCGACTTTTTGCTGATAAGACTGAAGTATGTTTTTCAGATAACTTTGACCAACTTCGAACGATCATATCTCCTTCGTCCGATCGCCAAATCAAGAAAATTATATGTCCAAATCATAGCCCTGGAAGTCCTCTTTCCAATGCTTTAAGAATCACCTTAAAAATTCCTCGTATGGAAAAATTTATTACCAAAATACCAAAGGTATGTCAGAGTTGAAAAAAAAAACGATCGATCTTTTTGATCAGAAGATCGATCGTGAAAGAGAAAATATCGATCTTTTTGAGAAAGGATCGATCTTTTCGAAAGCACTAGGAGAGAGAAAAGGTTCGGCAAATAAAGATCGATCTTTTTATCAAAAGGGTCGATCTTTTTCTTGGGTTGACAAAAATGATTTATTTTTTTCAGAAATGTTCGATCTTTTTCGTAATGTAGAAAATTCTCAACTTCAAACCTTCATAACTTCTTCATATTAAATCCAAATGGGGCAAATATTATATCCAAATTGAAGCCACAGAAGTCTACTTTCTAATTGATCTGGTATTGCATCCAAAATCCTTCCATTGAGAAAGTTATGATTGAATTTCTGAAGGTATGTCAGCTCCATTTCTCTCAACAACTTCCTCAAAATACCATGGACTTTTCTTTTGATCTATTGGGCTTCTGGGACATGGGCATTGATATTCCCTTGGCTAAAATAGTGCAAAATGACTTCTTCAATCTTGAAGAACTTGACTTAGCTTTTTGCTATGAATTTTCTTGATTAAAACCTGAAATGCTTTCTCCCATACAAGAAAATGTTAGCATCAACAATTCAATGTGTTGTTATAATCAAAACCAAAACAAGGCTTAATTGAAAAAGCTTTAGGATAACAATCTCCCTCTTTTTGATTTTGACAACCATTGATTTCCAAAGGCATAAAAGATAAGGTAGTTTAGTTCTAAGATACCAATATTCATAAACATAAATGCAAATCAATCAATCCTTCTCCCTCTTTGTCATAGTAAAATGGCAAGAGGGAAAGGATAAGCACACGAAGCATTTTGTAAAAATATTTAATTCTTCTCCCCTTTTTAAAACAAACAAAGATCATTATAAAATTATCTCCCTCTTTGAAAAAGGCTTGAACAAAATTTTTTCATATTTATACGCATTCAAATAATGCAAACATGTTTAAGATATACTAAAGCAGAGCGGGTCTACGAACTATTCGATTATCAACCATCATGAACATTAGGATTCCTGAATATATAAGAACAATAAAGTGAATACGAGAAGAGATTTCGACATAAAAATTTAAGAACAAGGCCATTTAAAAAAAAAAAATTATCTCCCCATTAATTTTTCAGAAAATGCATATATGTGAAAAGTCTCCCCCTTTCAAAAATAACATATACATTGTTTTGATATTAGGAAAGGAAATAAGTATGCTCTATCAACAAAAGAAAAACATTTAAAGTATACAATTAGCTTGATTGAAGTCTTTAGGCTAATCAATAACCATGAGCATAAAGCATAACTATCAAACATATAAGGCATGACTTCCAATCACA
>JAULLD010230431.1:0-17525 GCA_035668095.1 Sarracenia minor
GACCCGATCTTCCCCGCTTCATGCGACGAGTCAAATACTAGACACATTATACGGACAATGCACACATACATCATACATAAAAGTAAATATGAATCTAAGCATGCATAACATCTCAATAGTAATCTTATTAATAAATCGGAATCCCGGATAATAAATACATAAAAGCGAGGCTTTCAAGCATACTATCCTAACAGTATTTGGTGGCGGGGTTTGGTATGGATTAGAGGGGTGTCATGGAGTTGGATGATGACGGTGTTGTTAATGTTGTTTTAGAGGAAAGATTGTCAGTTGTGATTACTGATCCGGATGATGATGAAGTAGGATATAAATTTTTTCTTTTGAATAATAACTACCTCCTAATACTTCTAAGCAGTAAAACAATTTCTAAAACTTCAATAGGCCCAAAGAAATTGTCGAAACAAACGGCATTTTCGGGCGGACGCCGAACATCTCCACTCTGATGACTATGTTTCCCTAACATAGCAGAAGATAGGTCTTTTATGCTTAGATTCGCAAGAGTTGGATTCCTTATATTACATCCTCAATCTGGTCTTTGGATTAAGCCCGTAGCTCGGGGCATTACGGCTGGATGTGTCTGTAAAGCCATAGAGAGGAGTCTCAACCCATCCGGTGGGCTTACTCATCCTTCTCTTGACCACTTTGGAGATATGACGACCTGGGGAATAGTAATACACTTCGAAATGTGTGTTGGAATAGTCCACTAGTCCACAAAAACTTTCCTTGAGGCAACATCTACGTAATCCTTGTCTCTTAGCTCTATGTTTCATGGCATAGAGACTCTTGTCTTGAAATGACTCTTGCTGATCGGAGCTGGGCACACGATTCATTTAACCTTAGCGTGCGAAGAGGGAAACTAAATCAAGAGAGCAGTTTAACAACTTCGGATGACTTCTCTTATTGGAAAAGAGTTCCTTGGGTTCCCTCCCAGGCATGGTTAAGTTTAATGTCTTCTACAAGACTTTGCCATCCGATTACTCAGCATGTGGGGTTAGGTCCAATGTTTAACCTTCTCCCCTAGCAGGAAGAATGGTCTCCACTCCCAACAGTGTCGCGTGAGATGTACCTAACGGTGGTTGCCACATAGTTGTCAATGGTGGATCGTACGGGGGAAGTGGTGGTGCACTAGGCAGAAGGTCAGGTGGTTCAAATCCGGCATTCCAAGGTGTACGGTTAAGATAGGTGGTGGTTCCTGCCACGGATACGCATGCCTCTAAAGGATCATCAGTTAAGCTAAGGGGAAGCGTATCCTCGACAACCTCCTCTATATCATCTATTATAAAGCAATTGTCATAAGAAGATGGATGGTGAGAGGCATAAAAGTCATTTAAACGTAGTCTCATGTTTCCAAAAGAATCATCCATCACTCCGGTTTGGCAGTTAATACATGCATTAGCCGTAGCCAAGAAAGGTCGACCGAGGATGACGGGTGTTTGCCTCCTTGAATTGGAGCCCGACTCGGTATCAACGACAATGAAGTCAACGGGGAAGAGCAACTTATAAACTTGGACAAGTACATCTTCTATGACTCCACATGAGGTTTTAATAACCGGTCAGCTAACTGGAGAGTGACCAGTATCGGTTTGAGTTCACCCAGATCGAACATTTCATACACTGAGTATGGAAGGATATTCACACTAGCCCCCAAGTCTAGAAGAGTACAGTTAATTGAATGATTGTTGATGACGCAGGAGATTGTAGGTATCCCCAGGTCTTTTAATTTAGGTTTAGTGTGGTGACCGAGGATAGAACTAACATGTTCGGTTAACGGCACTTTCTGGGGGATGCTAGTCTTCGTCTTACGTTTCTGAGTGCATAAGTCTTTTAATAACTTTGCGCAAGACGATACTTGTTGGATAACATCAAGAAGGGGCAAGTTGATTTTTACTTGCTTGAATAAGTCAAGTACGTTAGTCATTGGTGGTCCCTTCTTGTGCTGGGGTGCTTGTGGTTCTAGGCGTGATGGGTACGGTGCCTTTGGTTCTTTTTGGATTACTGGATGGGCCATAAGTGCCTCCTCGAGTGGATCTCTCGGTGGTGGTACCGTAGCCGTAGGTGCTGGCTGGGGTGTTTCTCAGTCAGTAGACTCTACCATAGTCGCATGTTTGGATAATGGCTAAGGATTGCTGGGTAGTAGCCAAGTGTCTAGTTCTTTTCCACTCCTTAATATCATATCAGCTTTTGCATGTTCGTGGTATACACCACTACTGCTAGGGCTGCTATCTATAATGTACTAGCTTTTGCGATTCTCAAGTGGTTGACTCGGTAGTTTGCCTTTCACTTGCTGGCTTAAGGTAGTTGCTAGCTGCCTAATTTGGGTTTCTAATTTGGCAATAGATTGGTAGTGGGAACTCGAAAATTGAGTTCTCCTTTCCAATTGTTCAACTTTTGTATTCAAATTTTGCAAGACTTACATGACTTTCTCCTCAAACACTGGGGTTCGAAGAGGAGCTGGAGGTTCTTGTTGTGGAGTAGAAGCCCTGTCGGCTGAAGGGTTAAAACCATTGTAATACATCGGTCTAGGCTATGGGATTGACATACTACCTTGATCTGGGTGTTGTTGCGAGGAGAAATTAGAATGATTTCTCCATCCCAGATTCTAAGTGTTGCAGAACATGTCATTTACCGGTCGAGAGAATTCTAGTGCTGCATTGACTTGGTCTTGTACTTACTCTGAGTATTGTGCAGCAGCTGGGCAGTCTGAGACAAAATGGGTGGGACTAGCACACAGTGCGCACGGACCTTGTAAGGTCGTGGGCGGGCCAGAGATAACAGGTTTTTTCCCATTAGACAGGAGATGGGTTGGAGTTTGTGTTTTGATGGCCACTAGGTTAGGAAGTTGTGGTTGTGGGACCTCGTATATGCTGCGTGGTGTTTGGGAGAAGGTAAGGGTGTTGCCAATATGAGACACAAAAGCTTGGTGTTGGAAGTTATCACTCAGTTGTTCAAAAAGCAACCATGCCTCGTTCTCGTTTTTTAGCATGAATGTGCCACCACAAGCGGTATCAACAAACATACGATGTTTATTCGTTAACCCATTATAGAAGCATTGATCCAATTGCCATTTTGGCACCTGATGATGTGGACAAGACCAAAAGAGGTCTTTTAGGCGTTCCCAAGTCTCATGAAAGGTCTCACCTTCTGATTGTGTAAAACTGGTAATAGCACGCCTTATTTGGATAGTCTTACCAATTGGGAAGTACTTCTTAAAGAATGCCTGCTGCAGAATAGCCTATGTTGGGATTGTGTTCGGTTCTAAAGAATTAAGCCAATGTTTGGCTTTATCTTTTAGGAAGAACGGAAACAACTTTAATTTCAGGGCTTCATCTGGAAAATCATTGATTTTAACAATTGAGTATATATCAAGAAATTTGTCAACGTATCTATAAGGGTCCTCGATCTCCGTCCCATAGAAAGATGGAAGCATTTGAAATATATGGGACTTAATTGCATATTGTGTGGCTCCAACTACAGGAAGTTGGATATAGGATGGTGATACATACGCGGATGGGGTGTAGTGCTCAATTAGAGACTTCATCTGTTGGGTAGTTTGGTTGACTAGATCGTTTTGTTGGTTTGTAGGCAGAATAACAAGAGGGTTATTTCAGTAGGCCATGGTGGGTGCGGGAGTTGTGCGGGAGTTCGGGGGAAAGGGTTCGGGTGGAGGCTTGTTATAAAGGTTCATTCCATTTCTGGATCAAAGGGTGCTAAGTCATAAAGCAAAGAGCGGCGACCAAGCATACAATGAATAATACTGAAACAAGCAAGAAACAACAAATTTTTTTAGTAGCGTCCGGACGAAAAGGAAAGAACATCCGGATGGTATAGATATATTAACGTCCCAACGGCTAAG
This sequence comes from Sarracenia minor, assembly GCA_035668095.1. Lineage (NCBI taxonomy): Eukaryota > Viridiplantae > Streptophyta > Magnoliopsida > Ericales > Sarraceniaceae > Sarracenia > Sarracenia minor. Next base: position 3,872 of record JAULLD010230431.1, read on the forward strand.
GATCTCATTCAGACGGCACGGTTCTGAAATTTAAAATTTTCTTTTTTAGCATAAAGTTAAAAATTACAAAAACTCAGGCTAAAAAAAAAAAAACAAATCAAATAATTTAAACAAAAATATTTCAAAACAAAATAGGCGTCAAATCCCCGGCAACGACGCTAAAAACTTGTAGTGTTCAACATACTGTATTGGTAATTTTACCAAATCTCTTAGTCGTTAATCGCGAGTTGACTACTGTTTATTTTATTTAATTTACCATGATTCACTACGAACTGGGTAATAAGTAGTAAGTATAGGGTCGATCCCACAGGAAAAATGTGTTATTTTGGTTAAAAAAAGATTTGAACTATTTAATTTAGAAGAATAGAGTAATCTTTGATTTGTTGTTACAAATAGTTTTTAGCAGTAAAATAACTAACAATTAAAGACATAGTTAATATTATTTATGAGAAAGGTTCCACCTCAGGGTTAGAATCCACCGTCATTTGATAATTTAGTTTTGATATATTCCTACTTTATCTACCTTTGAATCAAATTAAATCCTATCCTGACATGACCGATATGGATATCCAAGAAAGATAGGTTTTGATTTCAACAAGGCATACCCTATCCGGAGCATAGCGTATCTTAGGTTCTACTTTCAAAATCCCAAATTACAAATATGGCATAGTTTATCCAAGATTATGGCCCGTCCGGAGTATGGTCCGTTTTATCCATGGCACAGGCTATCTCAAATTTGTACATTCGAACAATTAAAACAATAATGCAACACTCATTTAATGCAATCATAGAAAGCTTAAACAGGAATTTAATTAATTAGAAAAATACGATTGTTGCATAGCAATCTGATTACAAAGTATAAATAAATTACTGAATTAATCTACTCCTATGTTACCAAATTACGGCTTCATCGTCACCCGAGGTGGAGGAATGGACTCAGCCACTCATGGTCGGGTAGAGCTCTATCATCAAGTTGATGTCGATCGTGATCGGTAGCTTCTCGACGAGGTTCAGACCTTCCACAGGTAACTTGACCCGGGTGCCGAAACTACTTACTACTATATATAAGAGAAGGTGACTCAATACTGAATTATTGAATATTGAAAACAAAGAATACATGGTCCTATTTATAGTGTTTCAGATCCTCGAAATTAGTAACTTCTGATACGGGATGTTCGGACGGTGAGCGTCCGGCATCCGGACGGAATTGGGTGGAGGACACGTCAGTTTCATATTTGGGAGCATCGGGATAGTCAGCGACAAGCATCGGGATGGAACTTGCTTAGGCACCACAGCGGATAGCGTCGGGACGGTCGGCTAATTGGCGTCGTGATGGTGGAACCGTCGAGACGGTGGATGAAGAGCATCTGGACGGAATTTGCAGGTTCTGAAGGTCTTCGTTTGGTTGTGTTGAATTTGTTGCTAAAATGGCAGTTTTACGGTTATTTTGCGTCACTCCTCCAATTCATGTCTTATAAACAAAAATACTATAAAAACGCATATTAGATAACAAAAAGGGGACTAACTCAGCATAAATTAATTTGTCTAAATCGTCACTTTTGAGTGCCAATCTCCGCCGAAGGCCCGATATGTGGCCTCAGCCCCCGGAGTACCGCCATAGCCTTAGACCGCCACTAGCCCATCGGAAAAAGCTGAAAAAGACCCAAACAGAGGCTCTGCCTAGGTCTGGAAAGCTGCAGCATCAGCCCCGAGCACGCCCCAGACCAGCGCCACATGCCCCGCCCGCATCGCCCCACTTTAGTCGACTGAGCAACGCTTCAGCCGATTGAGCAGTGCTTCGATTAACCGACTATCTGCTTCAGTTGACTGAGATGCTATGAGTAGGTCTGCCCCTACGCCGTACCTTGCCTGTGCCTGTGTCGCACACTTCTCGTAACTGCGCTGCACGCTTCCTGCCACCATGCCATAACCGTGCCGCACCATCCTCGCCACCATGGTCTCGCCTCGTATTTCGATTCTCATTTTTCATGTCCAATTTATAATACAAATCCGAAAAATATGAAAATAAAGATTACATTGCAAAAAACCTATGCCCCACGTAGGAGGCATACAAAAATCCTAATCCCGATTTAAAAACCGTCTGGACACTTTCTATTAAATGCAATAAAGTAAAAACCATAGATTCAATAACTGGATCGTAACGACTAAAAGCTACAAAAGCACGTTTGCACAACGGTTTTTCATGAAAATTGCATGACCGGCTCTAATACCATTGTTAGAGTCGGTGTAATGGAGGTTTTTAAAAAAAATGTTTTAGATCGTCGATTACGTGACCATAAAATACATAATCAGTCATTTTTCATGAAAAAGATAGAACTATAATATATATAGGCTAGAAATATACCGAATGAAACTTGTAGCAAAGTATCTAAGATCCATGTGTTGAGGCGCGACCACCTGGTGATCTTCTCGTGTATATCGCATCGCACGTCTCGACTCCGGCGTGTGGGCACCGATCCAAGTCAAGTTCTTTTGGCTTCTACACACTCTTGATCTGTCGAAAAATTGCACAAAATACAAGAGATGGCGAGAAGGGGGCGGCGGCTAGTGGGGAGGAGGAGAAAAATTGTGTCTCTTTCACTTATTTTGATCCTTATATATTTTATGCACAAAATAAAAATGATATCTCTATCCTTCCTAAATTGTATAATTCAATATATATCATAACCAAAGTAATAGAGATATACACACTATACATGGCCAGCCAAGGAGAGAGAGGGAGAAAAATTCTCCTTGATTTTAGTCTCCTATTAATGTATATTGATATATATATATATATATTGAAATGGTCCAAGTGTATATATCCTTATCATAACCAATAAAAGAAGATATACACTTGACTTAATTAAAACCAAATTGCCACCTCCTAGAGCTGGCCATTAGGGGGTGTACCCTAATGTGCCGCTTTGCCAAAAATGCCCCCGAGTATTTAATTTAATATCCCGACCATCCAAACGGAAAATCCGATGATCGGATAAAATTAAATAATAACCGAAGGCAACCAAAAATAAACCTTGCATATAAATAGGCTATGTGAGGGTTCACGTGGAAGTATAGGACTCGGGGTAACCGTACGAGAAAACCGGATATCCCTAACTCAATCCCTGAGTTTGATCCTTTCTCGAACGAACCAGGACTTGTTCCACTAAAGGCCCGGACTGAACTCCCGGCCCTAACTCGATTTGTGTCTCGAGTTTACAATTATCATATGCACTGTAGTCTCCCCATGTTTAAGATATGAATTCCCAAAAATCGAATTAGGTTACTGACAACCTTGGTTCGATAATCCTCTTTTCCTCACACCCGCACCCGCTTATCCTTTTGACATGCCGAATCAAAAGATCCACTTGCAAGATTCTGGCATAGTCAAACCTATTAGGCAAGCACATGAGGGGGAACTCCTCAACCTAAGTCGGACACGTTTTTTGTCAACTGATTATCAACCATCAAACAAACAACGACAATACCTAACTCACCGCTCATGTTGACCTCAATATCGAAATTTCAGCCAGTGGTGACTTAGAGCACTGTGCATTATCTGAACATTATTCGATCAATCACGTCGGGATTAAGTGTACGTGTAATACATGATAATATAGGATGTTGATCAATTCATATAGTCAGTATAGAATTGATCATCCTAATAATCCGACCCAATACACTCCAAGTGTACTAGCACATCGAGTTCGGACATCAAATTTCCAGACCGGAATTCGAGCTATTTGACCTAGCCAAGACCGGCTACTATAACAATGTGCTACGACCGTACCAACGGATTGTGCGGGGCCATTGGGATTATGAGCCCACTTGAATATTTGTCAGAAACTTTGACCCGATCTTCTCTGCTTCATGCACCGAGTCAAATACTAGACATAATATACGGACTATGCATTCACAAGTCATACGCAATAGATACGAAAATAATAAATGAAAATACATCTTAGTTGTTTCTCATTAATATTTTAGGGATCCAAGATAATAAAATACATAAAAGCATAGCTTTTAAGTATACTATCTTAACAATCTCCAACTTGTACTGAAAGCCATGTAGGTACACATCTAAAACCTAACCCTTCTACATGACTGTCATAGTCCTTATGAGACAACACCTTTGTAAAAGGATCCGCTAGGTTCTCCGCAGTTCCTATCTTTGAAACGACCAAGTCTCCACGTTGCACTATCTCCCAGATGAGATGAAACTTCCTCTCTATGTGCTTCCCCTTTTTGTGAACTCGCGGTTCCTTCACGTTAGCAACCACCCCACTGTTATCATAATAGAGTATAATGGGTGACAACACTAAAGGTACCACATCCATGTGCAGTAAGAAGTTCCTAAGCCAAACTGCCTCCTTAGCTGCATCTGAAGCTGCAACGTATTCGGCCTCCACGGGGCAGAGGTCTTGTTCGTGGCATGCCCTCTTCCAACAAGCATTGGAATGGGCATTTATTCTTCATTTCAAGTATTGGGTGGGAGATGCAAGCTTGGGAGACTTGGTCTACCGTGGCAGTGCGAGTTGTGAGGGCTTGGGCTCTTCTTCCCTAAGATGGTTGTGCCAAAGGCATTGTCCTTTTGGACAAGCAGGGCAAGGTATTTAACATTGTGTTGACCTTTGGGGATCATGACTGGGAAATTTTAGTGACCCTGGAGAGTCCGAGTAAGTAACGTTTTGGCCCTGAACACTTTAGGGAGGCACTTAGCTTACTTCGTCTGGCGGAGGATGAAGAGCCTCCCACGACGTTAGGTGAAGAATGTAGCTTGTGTTGTGTATGTCATTGCTTGAGCATTTCATTATTTCTGATCCTGTGATTTCCATATGCAGGGTGCATGGCCGAAGTAGAAGAAGAATAAGTTGTACGAAGAAGTCCAAAGGAGATGGACTGAAGACCGCGAGAGTTGTGCAGGGCAGACGGTCAGGCCCACGGAGGTACGGGAAATGAAGACAGGCGTTCGAAGCAATGGCGTGTTTCTTCGGTCGACCAATAAGGCACCCCGGCTACCTCCACTGAGCTCCATATTAGTACTGATCGGTCTTCTGATCAGACTCTCCCTGGTTAGGAAATTGAGGTACAAACTACTGAGGTGGTGGTTGGTCGAAGGCCCGATAAACAGCCTCAGGTGGTCAACCGTGAAGAGGGTGAGGGTACTCTATTTGATGAGGGGTTTTCTGGTGGTCGAGAGAGGCCTCCCTTGGCGAGATCAAGATGTTATGCAGGCCCTTACCCCAGATGAAGCAGCTGATCACCTTCTTCATGAAGTAGTTAAGGTATATCCAATTCTAATTCCTTTTTATTTGTTCATAGGCCGAGGGTGACCTTTTGATTTTGGCTTTTTGTAGTCTCTCACCTTTAGCTATAATGCCACCATGAAGATGAGAGAGTATCATGCCCCCTCGAAGGTTGTTGAAAGACGGTTTGGTCGAGCTGACGACAATTTGAGGACACTTCACGAACAGGTTGTTGCCCTCGAACGAATTGGTGAGGGCGAAAGCTGAGTTGGACCGTGACGTCAAAGCTCACGGGATAGCCATTGAGGAATAGAGGAAATTGTCGGCCGAGTTGTTGGAGGCGAATATTGAGATTAGTCGACTGACTGTGCTGCTCGAGGCGTCTGAACGAGAGAGAGCTCGGGAGAGGGCGTCAGGTCTGGCTGCTCTGACCCAAACTGACGAGTTCAACTAGATCCTGAGGCAGAATATTGACCTGCAGATGACAAGCGAGGAAGTCAAGCTTGAAATCGCATGTTATTGAGAGGGGGGTTACAACGCCTTCCGTAAGCAAGCCAAAGCCATGTTTCCTTCTATCGACTTCTCCATTGTTCAGTCGGAGGACGAGTCATCACCCGAGTCTTTTCAGGATGAGCCATCCCAGGAGCCTATGGGGACTGGACCGCCCAATTCCGCTCAGGGCACAACCCCTATACGACTGGAGGAAGAAGTAGAGCAGCATCCTCGAGAGGAAAGGGAGGATGTCCTTGATCTGACGGCTCTGGAGGTTACAATGGATGAGCCGATAACTGGGGAAGCTGACCCTAGTTCTCTGATGTTGTCTTTATTTTTTTTCTGAAATTGAATTCTAAACTTGTATGTGACTCTAAACATTTGCTTCTGATACACTTAAATCATTTGGATAGGGCCTGTGTTGGGAATGGTTGATTCCCCAGGCGATAGGAATATTTATAAATGTATGTTTCTTCCTCTCCTCTTTGCATATCGTTGACGGTTGTGGTGTAGATGGATCATTTGTGTGTGACACATTCTTCTTAGGAATAACCTTGTTCTCAGATAGACGAGTCCTTGGGGACCCTAACAGTATTGCTTTATGGCGAATAATGACTAAATAGCCAGACTCATCGAAAGAATCCATGACTAACTTTGACAGGTTTCGTAGTAGTCAGCCCCAGGGGAGCAAATGTACCTCCACCCTAAGGTTGAGCTGCTCGAGGTGAGTAGTTGTAGATAACTCCACCCTAAAGCTGAATAGCGAAATGGGAGTCCGATGTAGATAGATCCACCCTAGGGCTGAACAATCGATGGGAAGATCCGATGTAGATAACTCCACCCTAGGTCTGAGCAGCCAAAGGTGTGATTCGATGTTCACAGCTCCGCCCTAGGGCAGAAGAGCCAAATGAGAGATTCGATGTACATAACTCCACCAAGGGCTGAACTGCCAAAGGGGAGATCCGATGTTGATAGCTCCACCCTAAGGCTGTACAGCCGAAGGGGAGATCCGATGATGACAGCTCCACCCTAGGTCTGAACAGCCGAATGGGAGATCCGATGTAGATAGCTCCACCCTAGGGCTGAACAGGCGAATGAGAGACCCGGTGTAGATACCTCCACCCTAGGGCTGAACAACCAGAGGGGAGATCCGATGTTGATAGCTCCACCGTAGGGTTGAATAGCCGAATGGGAGATCTGATGTTGATAGCTCCACCCTAGGGCTGAAGAGCCGAAGGGGAGATCCGATGTTGATAGTTCCACCCTAGGGCTGAACAGCAGAAGGGGAGAACCGATGTTGATAGGTCCATCCTAGGGCTGAGCAGCCGAAGGGGAGATTCGACATTGATAACTCCACCCTAGGGCTAAACATCCAGAGGGGAGATCTGATGTTGTAGCTCCACCCTAGAGCAACACATCTGAAGGGGAGGTCTGATGTTGATTGCTTAACGCTAGGGCTAAACAGCCGAATGAGAGATTCGATGTATATAACTCAACCCTAGGGCTGAACATTCGAAGGAGAGATCCAGTGTAGATAACTACAGTCTAGGGCAGAGCAGCCAAAGGGGAGATCTGATGTAGATAAACTCCACCCTAGGGATGAGCAGCCAAAGAGGAGATCAGATGTTGATAGCTTCACCCTAGGGTTAAACTGTCGAAGGGAAGATCTGATGTAGATAGGCAAGGGTCAGGTCAGAAGCTCAGAGGCGAAGCAAATTCTTTCAGCATTGGGTTTCTCGAAAAGGAAATGAAAAGAAGACGGTGTCTCAGCATTAAATGCACATTAATTACGATAGGACATCCCCGTCACTTCGGCATTAGATGTACGTAATAATAATGTGGGTCTTTTCGAGAATACGTGGCATTCCACGTTCATTACCAGCTATATTAATCTCACGAGAGATTTTAAATGGCATATGAGATTCTAGCATCAACTTTTTCATTTTCTCTGTAGCTTCTCAACTGGTTTTTATCTGTCGAAGGAAGAAAAATGGCCCTTAGAGGATGGGGCGGAGGTCGCGGAAGAGGTTGTGGGTGCAGGGGCACCGGAACCCCCGTTGGCCGCCCTCCACTCCAAGGCGTCGCCTCCCGTACCCGGGGAGCTACCACGGGAAGGATTACCGGTGAAGTAGCGACCCAAATTCTAACTGCTAAGGGATGTCCGAGGAGTGTCATTGGGGTAGCCCGGGCTCCGATAGTTGAAGGGGCTTAGGCGCCAGCGGCCAAGGGCGTGCCCCCGGTCAGGGAAGCTCAGGACGAAAAGAAAAGAATGTCCGGATAGTATAGATATATTAACATCCCGACGGCTAAGGATAGCGTCCGGACGGCACGGTTGAGGAATTTAAAATTTTAAGTTTTAGCAGAAAGTTAAAAATTTCAAAAACTCGGGCTAAAAATAAAAACAAATCAATTAATTTGAACAAAAACATTTCAATACAAAAATAGGCGACTAATCTCCGGCAGCGGTGCTTTAAATTAGTATTGTTCAACATACTGTATTGGTAGTTTTACTAAATCGCTTAGTCGTTAATCGCGGGTTGACTACTATTTATTTTATTTATTTTACCAACATTCACTACGAACTGGGTAGTAAGTAGTAAGTCTAGGGTCGATCCCACAGGAAAAATGAGTTATTTTGGTTAAGAAAAGATTTGAACTATTTAATATAGAAAAAGAGAGTAAATCTTGGATTTGTTGTGAAAAATAGTTTTTAGTAATAAAATAACTAAATAATTAAAAAGATTGTTAATATAATTTATTAGAAAGGTTCCACCCCAGGGTTAGAATCCACCGTCATTTGATAATCTAGTTTCGATATAATTCCTACTTTATCTACCTTTGAATCAAATTAAATCCTATCGTGACATGATGGATATGGATATCCAAGAAAGATAGATTTTGATTTCAACAAGACATACCCTATCCGGTGCATAGCGTATCTCAGGTTCTACTATCAAAATCCAGAATTACAAATACCGCATTGTTTATCCAAGATTACGGCTTGTCCGGAGTACGGTCCAATTTATCCATGGCATGGGCTATCTCAAATTTGTATATTCCAACAATTAAAACAATCATGCAACACTCATTTAATGCAATCACAGAAAGCATAAACGGGAATTCAATTAATTAGAAAAATAATATTGTTGCATAACAATCTGATTACAAAGCATAAAGAAATTACAGAATTAATATACTCCTATGTTACCAAATTACGGCTTCATCATCACTCGAGGCGAAGGAAGGGACTAAGCCACTCATGGTCGGGCTGAGCTCCATCGTCAAGTTAATGTCGATCTTCATCGACAGCTTCTCGGCGGGGTTCAGACCTTCCACAGGTGACTTGACCCGGGTGGCCGAAACTACTAACTACAATACATAAGAGAAGGTGACTCAATACTGAATTATTGAATATTTAAAACAAAGAATACAAGGTCCTATTTATAGTGTTTTGGATCCTCAAAATTAGCAACTTCTGTCACGAGGCGTCCGGACAAAAATACGTGGAGGACACGTCAGTTTCCTATTTCGGAGCATCGGGACGGTCGGCGAGAAGCGTCGGGATGGAACTTACTTGGGCCCCACAGCGGATAGTGTCGGGACCGTCGGCTGATTAGCGTCGTGACGGTGGATGTGTCGGGACGGTGGATAAAGAGCGTCCGGACCGAATTTGTAGGTTCTGAAGGTCTTCGTTCGGTTGTGTTGAATTTGTTGCTAAATTGGCGGTTTTACGACTGTTTTATGTCACTCCTCCAATTCATGTCTTATACAAAAAATACTACAAAAAACATATTAGATAACAAAAAGGGGACTAACTCAGCGTAAATTAATGGGTTTAAATCATCACTTTTGAGTGCCAATCACTGCCGAAGGCCCGATATGCCGCCTTAGCCCCCGGAGTACAGCCATAGCCTTCGATCGCCGCTAGTCCACCGGAAAAAGTTGAAAAAGACCCAAACAGAGCCTCTGCCCTAGTCTGCCAAGCTGCTGTCTCATCCCCGCACACGCCCCACACTAACGCCGCACTCCCCACGCACATCGCCCCACTTTAGTCGACCGAGCAACGCTTCACTCGACTGAGCAGTGCTTCGGTTAACTGAGCAGTGCTTCGGTCAATCGAGCATCTGCCTTAGTCGACTAAGACGCTATGCGCAGGTCTGCCCCTACGCCGCACCTCGCCTGTGCATGTGCCGCACGCTTCCCGCAACTGTGCTGCACGCCTCCTGCCACCATGTCGCAACCGTGCCGCACCAGCCTCGGCACAATGGTGTCACCTCGTCTTTCGATCTTCATTTTTCATGTCCAATTTATAATAAAAATCCAAAAAATATGAATATAAAGATTACATTACAAAAAATCCTAATCCCGATTTAAAAACCATCGGGACACTTTCGGTTAAATGCAATAAAGTAAAAACCACACATTCAATAACTGGATCATAACGACTAAATGCTGGAAAACCATGGTTAGCACAACGACTTTTCATGAAAAATGCATGACCGGCTCTAATACCATTGTTAGAGTATGCGTAATGGACATTTTAAAAAAAAAACGTTTTAAATCGTCGATTACGTGATCGTAAAATACGTAATCTCTCGTTTTTCATGAAAAAGAAAGAACTATTATCTGTATAGGAATAGAACCATAAACAAGATAAAGGGCTAAGATGCATATTAAAGGTGGATATTATGTAGGCGTATGACAATGTGAATTGGGGTTTTATGATCATGGTGCTGGAAAGTATGGGGTTTCCTCCTATCATGGTGAATTGGATTAAAAAATGCGTAACTACTCCGTCCTTCTCGGTCTGTATTAATGGTGAGCTACATGGGTTTTTCAAAGGGAGAAATGGATTGCTTCAAGGGGATCCGTTATCACCTTATCTTTTCGTTATGGCAATGGAAATCCTTTCTTGTCTTTTCTCTAAATATATTGAGGAGAGACCTTTTAACTTTCACTGGAGGTGCAAACGAGATAAAATAGCTCACCTAGCTTTTGCGGATGACTTGATGGTCTTCTCTAGAGCTGAGTTGGACTCTATCTTGGTGATTAAGGATGTTTTGGATCATTTTAAGAAACTCTCAGGTTTGACTCCTAGCCCTTCTAAAAGTGATATTTTCTTTTCGGGGGTGGAGGAGTCTCTTAAAAATGATATCCTTCGGGTGAGTGGCTTTAGAGGAGGCAAGCTTCTGGTTAGATATTTGGGAGTTCCCCTAATAACTACCAAATTGAGCTACAAGGAATGTAAGCCTATAATTGACCAAATAATGGCTAGAATTAAAGTATGGACATGTAAATGGCTTTCTTTCACTGGTCGCCTTCAACTCATTGATTCGATCTTATTTTCTATGCAAGTTTTTTGGTCCTCACTGTTTATTCTTCCAAAAAGAGTTTATAAGGAGGTGGAGACAATTATTAGGGCTTTCTTGTGGAATGGCCCCGACCTTAAAACTTCCGGTGCAAAAGTAGCTTTGGTATTATGGAATAAAGCTGCGGTAGCCAAACATATATGGTTCCTCCTAACCGGGGATGCTAAGTCTATTTGGTGTATGTGGATCAAATCAAACCTGCTTAGGGGGAGATCTTTTGGGGAGATTAAAATCCCTCAAGCTGCATCATGGTGTTGGAGGAAGGTGTTACCCTTGGTGAAACAATTTTGTAAATATGTAGTTGGTCGTTATGGTAAGAGGTAGCTGCGGGTAAACATGCTGATTATAGCTAGAATTTGGATCCTGTGGAGATGACTTATCTCTCATATGCTGTTCGGGTTTGGTTCCAGCCGGTGGAGTGATAGTTTAATGTTTTGATTTAATCTCCATGTGTTGATGGGTCTGTTTTGGTAGCAGCAGTAGTTTTGTTGTTGCTTTGTTAATATGGGGTGTGTTTTTTCTTTTGTGGCTTCTTTGGGTTGTATGGCCTGGGGAATGTCCCTTGTAAATGTGTAATTTTTTTCTCTTTTATTTTATACTTACCTTACCCAAAAAAAAAATATGTAATTGGCGGGGAGGATACTTTTCTATGGCACCCACCGCATAGCGATTTTTAAGGGACCTCGTATTATTTACGATTCTGGCCTTGGGAAATTAGCTAAAGTAAGCAAAGTAGTTGACGGAAATAGTTGGAAGTGGCCTGCTACTTATACTCATGAGTTAATGGAAATGAAGGAATGCGTTGGATTTTATCCAAATGCGGGGAAGAAAGATGAAATTGTATGGTCCCTAAATGGGGGGCAATTCTCCATCAGCTCCCTTTAGAATATTTTGAGACCACAAAATGAACAAGTTAGCTGGAACAAACTAGTATGGTTTCCATCTCATGTACCAAGATTCAGTTTCCTTCTTTGGGTGGCTATTAAAGGGAGACTGCTTACAGGCGATAGATTAAGAAGATTTGGGCTGAGTGGAGATTTTCGGTGTTCTTTCTGTGCTAATGAAAGGGAATCGCTTGATCATTTATTTTTCGGTTGCCCTTTCTCAAGTAGAGTGTGGAAGTGGGTCCTTACCAAATGCAACTATGATCATTGGGAGATGTCATGGGCGGGGTGGGTCAACTGGCTGTGTATCCGTTCCAGAGGCAAATCATTGAATAGTACTGCTTTTAAATTATCCACTTCGGCTACTGTGTATCTGCTATGGACTGAAAGAAATAGGCAAAAATTCAGAAATCAAACCAAATCTATGGAGCTAGTAATTAGATCTATCGAAACAGCTGTTAGGGATAGATTGCAGATCATGAGGAATGTAATGAGGTCCGCTGTAAATGTAGCTTTCCAGGAAGAGTGGGGACTTACACAGAAAATTTTTGGAAAGGAACCTGTTTTGTTTTAATACTTTTTAAACATGTAAAGGCAGCTCATTCAAGTTTAATCTTTGTTGTACAGGTCGACATGGATCCCAAGGAAAAGGACTCGCAGGGACTATGCAATGTAGCAGGGGGAGCTCCATCGCAGCTTCTTTTTCGGTATACGGTTGTGACAGGTTTCGGGAAGTGTTTTTCTTAGCCTGTTTTGTTTCCTTTTATTTTGCCTAGCTATGTTGGGATGTACATAGCAATTTTAATTACGTTTAATGCCTTCCCCTTACGGCTTTGCAAGGGACGTGTGCGTGTGTGAGTGGGTGTGTTGAATTTTGTTTCTGTTTTTGGTCTGTTTTGGTTTTAGGCCTAGATCCCTCTTCCATTTGTCTGATAGATTTAAATGGACGTAGGATCCCATCTTTTAGACGATGGAAATAGCTACGGTTGGCCATGCAGCAAAGGGTTTTTTTTTTCGGACTGCCTAGCTACGGTTGGGTCATGACTCGGTGGGCTGGTAAAATTTTCTTTTTGGTCGCAATTTTGTCTCCTGAAGGGAAGTTGGCTGCAGTTGTGAAGTGAAAAGGGCTTCCATTCCCTTTGGCTCCACCTACTGGTGCCTTACTTTTTTTGATTTGTACTTAGTTGGAATCAAGAGTTAGTTGCTGCTGGTGATGTGGAAGCTGGAACTGTAGCAGCAGCTTGGTTTTGCTGCTGGTTATTTCTTTTTTGAATATTATGTAGCTGGTTTCTGTGGATTTTGCTTTGGATTTTGGTAGATGCAGGTGAAGCTTGTGCAGCTTGAGCTTCGGTTTGCTAAAGGTTGGTAGCTGAACATGTTTGGTTTTGAGATTTAGAAGGTCTATGCGGGTAATGAGCTGATTTTTTGTGGGTATTCAAGGGCTAGTTTTGTTGTTGATATAGGTAGTGTTAAACCTTTAGGGGTGGCTGCCGAATGTAAGTAGCTGAATATGATTTGGTTTTCCTTTGTTTTTAGTGGTTTTCTTATTAGTTAACCTAGCTATGATGGGTTGTACATAGCAAAATTTTTTGTTTAGTGCCTTCCCCTTACGGCCTTTGTAAGGGATGTGTGTGTGAGTGGGTGTGTGTGTTGTTTCGACTAA
>JAULLD010230432.1:0-11553 GCA_035668095.1 Sarracenia minor
AATCTGGATGCCTCTTCCGAACACAGGATTCTTGCTCCCTTGTCGCCTCGTCCTCACTGCGGTACTACCACCGCACCATAACATCTGACTAGGTTTTACTCCGTAATACCTACTTTCCCATGTCTAGGATCTGTATTGATCGTTCCTCACTCGTGGTAACCTCCTTCATCCTTGAGCATGTCTAATCAAAAGCCTATGATGGTTCACATGCGTATTTCTAAGGCATGGAAATGAGAAAAACATTGTGCCCCTATTGTCTACAAGGACGGTAAAACTAGACGAACACTGATATCTTTAACTCTTTCCTCAATAAAGGGGGTCTGACAATAGTTCCTTACCAAACCTCGTAAACCTTTCCACAGAAGGACCACAAGGTGACCTAGTCTTCTACCTCAAGCCCCCAACAATTGTCATTACCTATATTCATAACCTTTCTAACGGTTAGACACCCACTTCATCTACCGACGAACGGTCCTTCACACCTCGGTGGTTTTTCTGACCAGCTTCAGCCCTACCCGGGCAGACTCCCGTATGACAAGCTAACCCATCGGTGACTCAACACAGTCCTCTGTATAAAGTCATGACAAGGTATAATACAAGCATTCAATCGATAGTCATTCCCATAGGAAAACTATGTCATAATAGCAACCAAGAGTTACCACGTAAGCCACAATGTAACTACACGTTACCACCCACGACATCACAACCATTGTAATTCACCAACAATGACAACATGCAAGAATCCCAAATCACATACTGATGGGACCCAGGCTCTCAGTACAAAAGACCTCGTTGACTTGCAACAGTCCCCACGTGATTCTTCAAAACTACCCTCGACACAACGTCTCATCAATCCCTTAAGGTATCACATTTACCGAATCAATCAGAGGGTGTAAACCCCAACCTTCCAGACAGACTCAACCTCCCACGGAGGACATCATGTCTACAACTTACCCCTCACGCATTACCATAGTACCCTAAAACAAGGGATGATGGCACAAATGAGGAACACTCCGTTCACCACAAGCGTCTGTGCTCCTCGCTAGTCTACCCTCACAACATCCATAATTATCTGTAACATCTCGAAGCATAATCATGGTCATGTGTCGCCACCAACACTCATATTTCTAGCACGGTCACGTCGCTTCTGTGACTTAGGACCCACCAAACTGCATAGTTACACTCATAATCATTAGCCCAATCACACTACCTAGTTAACTTTGCTAAGGTAACTATTCTACTTACTGTGTTCTCACCCCTTGGCCTCTACCATCACACAAGTTATAACGGTTCCCACAACAACGAGTTCATGTACTCGACATCATGAGCAACACGCATGACACCATCCTCATAGAAAAATTACGCTCCATCTTCTCCCTTCGGAAGAGATCAGTCTAGTCAGTACCAACCTCGAACCACCATGTGTAGTATTCCCCTTCAGGTACCACACACTTACACTTCTTTACCATCAGGGATAGCCGATACTCATTCCGACATTGCACCATCAACTAAAATCACTAACAACCCAGATGACTTTAGAGAAACTCCACAGAACTAGAAAAGCATTGTGCTCATCTCGAGAAAGCCTGCAAACCTCGTCTCTATCAGTCTCTCAAATGCACCACACCCCAGATATCCGAGGTCACGAACCAACAGCATATAACTGCCCATAACTTCCCCACAAGGGCCATCGGCCCAACCCACGGTACCTTCTGCATACTACACTCACACCCCATGAGGGTTAGGTCAACTAATCCTACCCGAGCATTACAAGTAAACCTACTCACACCAGCACCAACTTACTGGTTCCCGTTCACAGTTGTCAAAAGACTACCACAAGACTCTAATCCACCGAAACCTCTATCTTAGCACGGTCTGAAGAAAACCAACAACAGCCTTAAGTGACCATCTACCGCTGGTCGTCACTTGCTTGTCCAGGGCGTCATCATGCTGCACCATACCAACCCCCGATCCCCCATAAAAGTGAGAACCTCCCCCTTTTAGAAGTGTGAAAGGTGACTCGACGACGATCATTTTTTTATCCGAGCACGAAACACTGCTAACCCGTCTACACCAAAAATGGGATCGAAAGAACCCATAATCGCTATAGATGCGCACAAGGCACCTGGCTGCATCTTTAGATGATATAAGTAGCACTTCCACTTTGCTACGCAACCATGTCATCAACGTCCATTCTAACTCCCTTGCACATCACTCCTCATAGAGGCTTACCAAGGACAACTCACAACTCTAACTAGGGAAGCGATGACCTTGTCACCACTGTCCCACTATAAGTACCTTTCTCAATCAGAAAAGGGCCGGATCCCTCACAAAGCACTCAACATAACTGTCTCCCTCATCCCGTGACGTCTTCCACACCTCTCCAACAATTGGAACTGTGTCTCAAGTGATCATGCCGCGACTAAAGAGGAATCGACACTCTTGACTTCCCGGCCTTCGGACCCACGTACTATTGCACTTACAGGGCATAAGCCCCCACTCCACAGATCATAATCGGCTCGACGATTACTGGGCCATGCCTACTAGTACCCCTCTAGACTTCAACTCCACTACCCTTAAAGCGGGTGCCATTTCTAGCGTCACCCGCATCCCCAACTCACATCATGGGGAAACCTCCCAGAAGAACCTCTGACCACAAAGTTACATCTGACTTTCTTCACATGCCACCTGAATAACTCCCAAAAGGTACCATGTATACTATTTATAATACATTACACAAAAATTTGATTTGACAAGAGTCTATCACATCATTTCATCCAATGGTGTGAGTTTTGCATTCCTTAATCCAACGGTGGAGCGGCTGAGGAGAAATGGGAGAAGGGAGAAACTTTGAAGGTCACGGGGGTTTTCGAACAGAGGGGATGGTGGATCAATCGCGAACTAGGGAGGAGGGGGGTTTCGAACCCTCGCTCCGACGACACTGTGCCTCTCCGGCACACCACCACCAACCTCCGACCTTCTTCTCCCTCAACGACGACACTAGGAACAACCCGTGTCTCCACCACCGGTGCCTTCCTCCTTCAAACTTTCGTCAATCGTCTAGACGCCTCACCCACGGTGCCGTCTTTCTCTTCGACCGCACCACCGCCACCGCCACTGCATCGTCCCTGCTTACACCGGCGCACCTCCGCGTCCCCACCTCCGAAGACGCTAGTGTCATCCACGCGCCACTCTGCGCCTCTTTCTCGGACCGCCTCGCACAGTCCCTGGTAAGTCCTCCGCCCTCTCTCTCTCTCTCTCTCTCTCTCTCTCTCTCTCTCTCTCTCTCTCTCTCTCTCTCTCTCTCTCGGTTTGAGATTTAGGGTTTCCCTTCAGATTTTGGGGTTTTGGGTTTGGCAAAATTTCCCTTCAGCGCTATAATTTTTTTGTTTGTTTTATTTGTCTTTATTTTTCTTGGTGATTTGGGTCTTACTTTTATCATTTAATTGA
Source organism: Sarracenia minor (assembly GCA_035668095.1). NCBI lineage: Eukaryota > Viridiplantae > Streptophyta > Magnoliopsida > Ericales > Sarraceniaceae > Sarracenia > Sarracenia minor. The sequence goes on from JAULLD010230432.1 coordinate 3,451, forward strand.
TTTTAAAAGTTATTTTCTCCCAGGTTCGATTTTCTAACTATGTGATATCTAATTTCAGATTATACGATGAACCTTGAAGGCCAATGGGAGTTCTATTTTAAGATTATACGACGAACTTTGAAGGACATTGAAGCATGAAGCATCTATGTTTTGAATGGAAGACCAAGGTTCTTAAGGTAGTACAATCAAATCTCATTGTAGTTTATATGCTGAATGATTGATTAGTTCTTGAAATTCCTGATAGATGGATTCTGTGATTTCTTAATTTTTGAATTAGTGAATCGTGTTGTTTTGGTTTTTGGTTTTTGATTTTTTAATTCCCCCTCCCTCCCTCCAGCCTGCACATTTTAGATCCATTCCCGTTAGGAAAACTCTGGTCATGCACATTTTAATACCCAAGTAAGAAAATTGCTGCCTAATGTCCTGAAGTAAATTCTCACATGCCCAATAAAGAACAAATAGAAAGGATAAAATAGAAGCCAATCACTTTCCTGTAAATGAGTACAACACTCTCAAAGCGATATGAGGATAATCCCACACATCTTGCTCTCACTGCTTAAATAGACTACCATCATGAGGATATTTGCACTTGGGCAAGAGTGTCCTTAAGAATAAGCCTTAAACCATTTCTTTGTAGTGAGAATTACGGTAACACCTTGAAAGTTCTTGAAGATGAAAACGCAAAAATGAAATATTTATGACATCATTCTGGCAACAAACTTTATCCTCAAAATTCCTTACATCAAACAGGCCCATTTATTGCTTTTAAAATAGTCTTTAAATAAAAAAGAGAATAAAAAAGTCTTTCCTCTATCTCCTCCATAGGCAAAAGAAGAATCACATTAAGAAAGGAACGTTGAGGGAGGAACCCAAAAACTCCAGCCTAACCAAAAAAAAAGCAATGAGTAAAAACATTAAAGAACAACCAGCATAGGTAAACAATTCACAATCCCTCTATTTTAAATGCATAAAATCTCTATATTGTCTTGGAGTAGTTCATAAGGTTATTCTCCAAAGAATGTGACCATTAACCAACCCAAAGCCCAAATTTTGGGGAAAAAACTGCATGAGGTGAGTATGTTCTGCATGTCTTAATAGCTTTTGTCATGCAGACTTTTCTATGCATATTAACATTGTTAATGTTATGCAGATTATCAATGTAACTGAAATGACTGAATCTAAAAGGGTATTCTAAAGGTGGGGGGAATTCTTAAGTCACTTCTGAAACAAAGATCTGATTTCCAACAGCATTACCATCCAGTGATACACCGAGCAATATGGTGACTACTCTCCAATAGGCTGAATTTCTTCTACCTTTACGAATCCTATACTTATCATAGGAAGCAAATGAATACTCTTTTGTGTAGTCCAACAAATTTTCCATCTTAGTTAACTTCATGTCACTGTAGTCCTCGCAAAATGTTACCCAAATATTTCTTTTCAAAGAAATTCTCATACGGAAAAACAACTTTATTATGTTTTTTATCTATCCATGACACTAAGACACCTCTGTCATGAAAAGGGATGATGAAACAACATTCTAAAATTCATTAAGCTAATGTCGAGTTAAATCAACAAAGTAGAACGAAAAGGGAAAAAATAAATTTTGAAAGGGAAAATTTAACTGCAGTTAAATTAATCCAATTGTTATATAGAGTTGTTAACATGCTTTAGATTCATGTGTTTTTTTGTTGAGAACGGTTGGGTAGAATTTTCCCTTTATTGCTATTAGTTGATTCATGCTTGAGTAATTTGATCTGAGAGCATTATCTAAAACTTTCTCTAATTTTTTATTTAGACCATTGTCCAAAAATGGGTTTGAGTTGTTTGGCACCAAAAAAATTATTAATTTTTTCACTAACAACGATGATTGTTGTAATAGTAATCCATAGATTCTGAGTCTTCAATTCACTTACTATGCTTTTGTGGTGGTGGGTTCTTTTTATTGCTCTGTGTTTTTGTTTGCTAATAGAGTTTTAGTATTTTTTGCTAAAACTGATAAGAATTGTATATTTGAATTCTATAATGCTCGAGGTGGTGGGTCATTTCTTTTAAATCACTGTGAATGTTTAAACGCCATAATACTTCTCATTAGAGAGAAAAACTAATAACATAAGGGTGAAACTAGCATAAAGCACATGAGAGTGGTTATAGCAAAGCATGAGAGTGGTTATAGTACATGAGAGTTGTTCTTAAGTTATCTGAAATTTAATTTAGAGATATGATCTAAAGTTTGTTTTTCTGTAGTTCAAATATTTTTAATTTTTTTTTGTTTTTAAATATTTTTTTTCTGTTTTGATCTAAGGAGTCTCTCTAATTATCGTCTTTTGGTTTGTTCTAATTTCTGTTAGTTTGCCAATAAAATCGACGAAAAAAGGAAGAACATGTTTTTAGTTCGAATGTTATTGTTTCCTCTTATTCTGTTAGTTTTCTGAGCCACCAAACAGATCATTGTTTACTTTGTCATTGTTCTGTTTGTATAATGAATATTTTCCAAACGTTTGTTTCTATCTACAAAATTTAATGTTTTGAAAGTAGATTCATTCCTAATAATATAATTTCTTACCAACAAAATTTTTGATGTTCTAACATTTGGTAATCAATAGAAACATATTTGCGTTGGCGAGTGGCCAATGCAAGTTTCAAATGTATTAATTATTTTTTGGTATGGTTTTTATTTAAATTAATTTTTCATATGAGATGTTTTTTTGGCTGCAGGTTATCAAGTGCATATGGAAGGCAATCCCATTTGATTGTGGCATAAAATTTAGTTTGGGGCATAAAATTTAGTTTGGTTACTATGAGTATAAAGGGTAAGTAAAAGAAAGACCAATTGAGCTTTTTTGTTTGTTTGTTTTTTTCATTATTATCCAACTCTCTCTATCTTTGGCGATCTTTAGTTGATTTGGTTTGGTTTTTTAATAGCCTATAACTGAGCATAATGAAAAAATAAATAAAAATAAACGTAGTTTACCTTCGTTATTGTTTTGTTTGTATAATGATATTTTCCAAATATTTGTTTGTATCTACAAAATATAATGTTTTTGGAAAGTAGATGCCTCCCTAATGTTATAATTTCTAACTATGGGTCTATGAAATTTATTGATGTAATGGAAGCCACGATTACATTTGGGTAATGGAGATGATCCTAATTATGGGTCTATACATTTGATAATCAGTAAAAACATATTTCACACTAGGAGTGGCCAATGGAAGCTTCAAAGGTGTTAATTATTGTTTGGTATGGTTTTTGTTTAAACTAATTTTTCATGAGATTTTTTTTTAGCTGCATATGGAAGGCAATCCCATTTGATTGTGACATAAGATTTAGCTTGGTTACTGTGAGAATAGAAGGTAATAAAGAGGAATAGAAGGTAAGGAAAAGAAAGACCAATTGAGCTTCTTTTTTTTATTTCCCATTATTATTCAACTCTCTCTGTCTATAGCGTTCTTTAGTTGATTTGGTTTGGCTTTTTAATACCCTTTAACTGAGCATAATGAGGAAAAAAAACGTAGTTTACCTTTGCTATTGTTTTGTTTGTATGATGGATATTTTCCAAATGTTTGTTTGTCCCTACAAAATCTCATGTCTTTGGAAAGTAGATGCCTTCCTAATGTTATTATTTCTTACCAACAACATTTTTGCTGGGTCTATACATTTGGTAGTCAATAGAAACATATTTTGTACTTATCAAAAAGATTGATAGATAACATCTTTTGATGCATATTTCTTTTATTTGTTTTGAAAGAAGTTATCCTGAATGAATGGAACCTAAATGTCAATTCTCAATGCATACTTCATTTCCTTGCCCCATTTCAAGTTATATGCTGCACCTTATCATGTTCATATGGAAGACAATCCCAATTGATTAGAGTTAGTTTGGTTGCTACCATTATCTCCTTTTTAATGCGGGTTTTTATATTACTTTGATTGATATCATTCTATACTTTTCCATAACTCTAAAATGGATGCATTTTTGGGTTTTATATGATAGTAGTGATTTTCATCTTTGTAGGGAGTTTGTCATGCTTAAAATCCAATTCTTAAAGTTGATGGCCATCAAGGCGGTGATGGAAAGACTAGCCCTTGCTAAACTGGTTTCGCTTCTCCCATCTAACCATCCATTTGTTTTTTCATTATCCTTTACAAATGAAGGGATTTGACCAAAAATTAATCTGAGTTGTTCATGTAATTTAGTTCTCTTGATATTTTTTTCTAGAAATAATTCTCTTATTTTCTGGTGTATTTCAATGATGTTTCTAGTCTTAAACTTTAAGATGTGTTTTAGAAGTTTTTTTTAATGTCCCTAATTTTCTTAATGATTGTATTCTTCTTGCAGTGTCATTGATGAGTGTCATCAATATTTATGAACATTGGCATTAGGATTTAGATTAGGTTTATTGAGTGTGATTGATATACACCAGATGCATTAGTAAGTTTAGAAAGTACCTTAGGCACAGGCAATATGCTAGAAATTTACTCAAAATTTGATGGTACTCTCTCCAATGTTGATGTACTTAATTTATTTATTTCGTAGTTCATTTATTTATCTCTTTGGAGGTTGTTTTGGGAAACCAATAAACAACACTACAAATACTATATGCTTTTGTTTTGATATTATTATGTTCTTTGTGGATTGTGATATTATCTATATCCCATTTGTTTCATTGTTATGGTCAAAGAAATATAAATTGATTGATGTTTTTCTTCTATAGTTTGGTTACGTTGTGGATCGGCATAGTAGTTTATTTTTTTTCTTTTGATTAAAATTGTTTGTTGCGCCGTGGATCGGCTTTGTGGTTGTTGGGTTGGTTATATATCTTATTTGTAGGTTATCTTCATTTGGGGATAGTCCAAAAATATGAAAAATTCTATCGAAATTTTTCAAAAATCGCTGAGTTAGAATATTTTTAATAAGTTTTCAAATGAACTAATTCACTATATGCATGTGAGATATCGCCGTGGATTAGCATAGTAGTTGTTTCTTTTTCTTTTGTTTAGAATTGTTTGGTTACGTCGTGGATCGACATAGTAGTTGTTTTTTTTTCTTTTGATTAGAATAATTTGGTTGCGCCGTGGATCGGCTTTGTGGTTGTTGGGTTGGTTATATAACTTCTTTACATGTTATTTTTATTTGGGGATAGTCTAAAAATAAGGAAAATTTTGCTGAAATTTTTAAAAAATCCTAGAGTTAGAATATTTTCAAGAAGTTTTGAAATGAACTAATTCACTGTAGTATGCATATGAGATATCGCCGTGGATCGGTATAATAGTTGTTTCTTTTTCTTTTGTTTAGAATAGTTTGGTTATGACGTGGATCGGCATAGTAGTTGTTTTTTCTTTTCTGCTTATAATAGTTTGGTTACACCATAGATCAGCATAGTGGTTGTTTCTTTTTCTTTTGATTAGAATTGTTTGGTTGCGCTGTAGATCAGCTTTGTGGTTGTTGGGTTGGTTATATATATCTTATTTGCAAGTTATCTTCATTTTCGGATAGTCTAAAACAGAAGAAATTCTATCGAAATTTTTCAAAATTCGCTGAGTTAGAACATTTTCTAGAAGTTTTGAAATTAACTAAATTGTCTTATTTTCGTGCTATAAAAAGGTTATTTGATATTCAAAGAGAACGTTTTTAAATAAATCTACTGGCTTATCGGTTTGAGTTTTGGTTTTTAAGGTTTATGATATTTTATTTTAGTGTTTTGGGTTTCAGGGCGTTACACATTTAAAGTGCCTTTAGGCACGGGCACGGGCACGGGCAACCACTAGTTCACATACATGGTCTAACACCCACTAACTTCTCACTAGTTCTCACAACCATTGTACCTTACTCAACCTCAACTGGAAGTGCCTCCTCATACGTATACGCTTCACGCAACACTCTGGACTGCAATAGTTGACCAGTAATAGTACAATTCCGACACAGCCACCATGGACATCCCTCACTAAGAGACATCCCTTAGTCATGATTTTGCTCTCACGGGGTCACCTCCCCTCACACTACCACTACGCTTTCATCCTCTGTACCTGGAACAAGGTACCCTATCTATACCTACCAGATAACACGCTTCTTAGGACATAATAATAGGGCTCGATGCACCTTACACTTAACATAACCTGGCACATGGGGTGTAACCTCTATAATTATCGCAATATTCCTCGCATAACTTCCAAACTTCCAAACCTACTCCCAAGGGTAGGATATCTCCTCATATAACAAGCCTCCGCCCAACCACCGGTCAAGCATAAACCACAATCATGATCTTATCACATGGATAAGTTAACTTACACTTCTAGACTAACAAGTCAACAATAATTATACTGGTCACTTCAATAAAAACATGACATTACATCATCACATATAGAGGAGATTCTTTGGAATGATATCTCAATCCAAACCACTCATCTAGATTTCCAAGTAGAATAGGCGTTAGCTAGGCGCCTTTCTAAATGGAACCCCAAACCAGTAAACTTGACGCCGAAGCAAGAAATACCACCCTCGGAACCTTGCCTCCATTCCCACTTAGTCACACAACATCGGCACATAAATCACGTCGCATACCGAGCACATAAGTATACATAAAATGCGAATGCAACATGCAAGTCATCCCTCACGAAATACCATACCCCTTCCCATGGTTCCAAGTTTTCGAACCATGCTCTGATACCAAACTGTCACACCCTGACCTTCGTATAAGTAATTAAAATATGTTTTTAATTAATTAAAAACAATATTCTTGACTTCGTTAAAATTCTTATTATTTGGCAACAAACTTCCTTCTTACAATCCTCCCCTTTCAATCTACTTTAGTAAGACTTCAGAACTACCCTTGTGAGTAAAAATAATCTTCAGGAGAAAACTAAAGGAAAGGAATTAAATCCAAAGGTTTATAAAAAAAATTAATTTTAAAACAAAAATTCTTCATTGTCCAGTTACAGGGAGTTCGCTGGAGCGAACCCCCCTTCATTCAAGCAGTTGTATCAGAAAACTGATTTCTGCACTAGATGCTGCAACTGCACTTTTTCTTCCCAACCACTTTAATATTACCACAAATCTCATATTCAGCTACCAGAATAGTTTACTGAATAGTTCCTCAATAATAAACTCATTCCTAAATTTCTTACTATTCCAATACTACATAAACATAAGCATCCCTCCATAAGAGTAATCCATAAAATTGGACACAAATGAAAGTAATATTATCACCAATAACCTTCTCAACTCTAACACCCCATGTTCCTCACAATGCATGCAAAATATGAAAAGAAATATCTGACTACAATGCCTTATAACTCAAGAAGTTGAACAACTTTAAATAACTTAAACTGAGCGTCTAATGACTTAACTCTGTGAGCTTTAAACTAAAAATACAAATAGACTTCAATCTTTATTCCATGAATCTCTCGGCTTCACGCTAGAAGTCAAGCCATATGTTTACCCGTATCAACTAGAAGTGGGGGTTGGATAAGCTGAAACCTGTAGGAAAGATAATCTAACAATGAGGTGCAGCATGATAAATGAGGTGTGTGAATGAATGCTGCATTACATAAAATGTAGGGAACTTTATATCAATAAATCTTAATTTCTACACACTCAATGACGTCAAAGCCAGTATTACTTCTGTCTAGCTGACTTATCTCAATTGTCTTATTTCCAAGTCTAATCTCCATTAATCAATTGTTTCTACATTTATACTTCAATTCGTTATAAACACATTATTCTGTTACCCAATTACCGAACCGGTGTTGGGTGCAACTTATTGAAACCCCACCCAATTACCTAGTCGACTATGCGAATTCGACTGACTAATCAATCGGTCGATAACTCACCATGACAACCACCGTTTACAATCTTTTTGAGAAAACTAAAGGAAAGATAACTCAGCTCAATTTTTGGGGACTAACCCAACGAGAATAGCACCCATTCGGCGTAGGTTTTCGGACTCTCACCAAGCAACAAATTTGTCCTAATACCACCGATCCAGAACTCAATGGATTCTCAAAATTACGGTTTGTTCATTGATTAAACCATGTGACCATTATCCATCAGCAACACAATTCTTTTTATTTTTTGATAATTTCAGATAATAGTCAACACTTCA
>JAULLD010231526.1:0-11553 GCA_035668095.1 Sarracenia minor
AAGGACTCGACAGATCCCGCTCTGAGCCAGGAAAACTAGCTCTTCGCCACACCTTTGAGGGTGGAGGGAAATGCCCGGCACATTATTTCGTTTGGGATGCATGGAGGACCATCATGGTTTGATATGTGTCCAGATGGTCCATAGGGTCGGACTTTCCGTCGAACTGATCCATATACGACATTTTTAACTTTTTGGGGAGGGGCACTCCCAAAATGGAAGGGATGAAATGAGTTATATCCGGCTTTGCCCCATCTTCCTGGGTTACCCTGGATTTTCCCTTGACTAACTGCATCACTCGGTCTAGTTGGGCCTTCATCTTCTACAGCTGGTCATTGGCCGCGGGACTGGCTCCGACCTGCTCAAGTTCCCTTGCTGATGCTCGTGCGGCTTCAGATTCTCTACGTGGTGCCCGATACTCCGGGTTGCGTCGACTGGCGACTTTCTCTTCATCTTCTTGGCGGTTCTCTACATGGGGATACTCTTCTTCTCTGTCCCCAGGAAAATTTTCACCGCGCGTCCCCTGGTGTTTAGGTTCCTTTATTGGTTTCCCTCAAACACGAGGTTGATATTTGCTTCGGGATACCCCTATGGGTCCCATCAGAATCTCTAGATGTTGGAGCATCGTTCTTTGTTGTGGCGCTAACTGGTGGACCTCTTCCGTAATTTGTTCCAGATGTTGATCGGTCAGACTTACGTCAGGGGCAAGAACACGACCGCTTTCCCCGGCCATGGATCTGGTACGCACCATCGAACTGGTTCGGGCAGTCCTCGGAGGGATCCAATACTATCAATAAATTTATAAAAATGTTCCTACAGACGGCGCCAACTGATAGCGTTAAGATTCTGTCGGGTTTCGAACTGGTGATCAATGGGCCTGAAACGGGTAACAAACGGGTTAGGACAGGGTACCGGTGTCCCGGTGTACCCTCTTCGATGTCTAAATCAGTACCGGAGTGAGGAGATAATGTTAAGCTAAGAGAAGCTAAAATGTAGAGAGAAGGTGGAAAAGAAAGTGAACAGTGTATATGGCTAAAAAAAACTGTTGTAGAATGATATTCTCGTACCTTTCGTGAAGGCTACCTTATGAATATATATGGGGTTTGATCGGCCAACACGTGGCGTGGTCGGCGGATACGTGGACCCTTTAAATGACGGTCTCCCTGAGATGGGCTGAAGCCCGTTGGATCAAATATCAGGATATGTGTTCCTAATGCGACGGACGAAGCTTGCTGGAGAAGTTATTGACTATCATTATTTCATTGTGCAGAACCTTTACACGTGTTTGAGTATGATTGGGGATTGATCTGATAGGTATTCCATGTTATCATTACCCGTTATCATTGTAACTTACCACAGAAGATACGTTGTTGTCGAACTAAAGTGTGCTGATCGAAAGATCTGGTCGATCACGAAAGATCGGAGATATTTCTTTGATCGGCTCTGAGGTTTGTGTGAACCAGATGGCTAATCGATCGGCCTGTATGGTCGGTATATCCAGTTAGTTAGCACTTAGCTTGGATATATGGCTTTTGGCTCGGACACTTGGCGTTTAGCTCTGACAATTGGCGTTTAGCTCTGATACTTGGCATTTAGCTCGGCCTATAATCTGAATGAACAAGATAGGTCAGCGATCAGCCCATACGGTCTGTAAGGCCCAGATGTGCAGTACTAGGCTCGGCTTATAAGAAGGCCGTGACTCTTTATAGGCTGATCTTAGGCCCACGTGGGTCGGAGGGGTCTTATGGGTCGGATCATAGATCAAACCTTATAAAAGTATAACTTCCATCTTATAAATATGACAGTGATATAGACGTGTCTTTCCAAAATCCCATTCTGGGTATTTGGTTGACCCGGCTTATAGTGGTGAAAAATACCACCACATCAATTAGTATCTTTATTTCTTATATGTTCCAGTTAATTAAATAAAACTGTAATGCCAAGTTGCAGTTTACATTCTGATGCATGCATTTGGAGAGGACTTGGGCTTTGCGGGACGTTTTATCTAAATTTATTCAATTAAATATTTGGATGAAATAAAACACTTGGGTAGGTTGATAATTCCTTGATCTAAATTATTCTTATTTTCCTTGCTCGAATTTCTCAATGTTTAGACTTGTAAAGTTTCATCAACTGGGTTACAATTTTTCTATTTGTCCTACCTCAGTCTCATAAGTGGAATTTCAGTTATTTGGATGAAAAGAAACAGATTTAGGAGTGAAAGCTATAGCTACAATATCAGGCCAAATTACTGCTTTTCTGCTACCACTGCTCGAGTGGTGGTAGGGTCCGCTCGAGCGATCCCCTGATACTCAGGCTGACCGAAAATGTTGGTTTTAAAAAATCATGTTTAGGGTATGTTTTTAACTTAAATTACTCTTTTTTAGCTCCACTATGGTGTACACTTTTTACCGAAATCATAAATTAAATTTTGCTTTCATTAAATATTGAAAGGAAGCTTTGGTAATCTTTTCTTTTAAATGTAAAGGTTTAATGAGAGTTTGACTTAGTATGCCTGGTTGTTAACTGGGTAGTAATTCGAGACTAGAACGTCATTTAGTAATACGTGACGTCTTAACTTGACTAGATAGTATTTCTAATCTAAGATTAGTGGAATCAACCTGTTTGAATAAAAATATTGTCGAAGGTCAGGGTGTGACATGTCAACCCGCTCAACGACATATATAAACGTAAGGTATTCAATGACGAAGGCATGTACTCTAACGCAACTCTAGCCTTCATCTCTTTATACAATTCATCTATCCATCAGCCACAATAGATAACTGACTTGATTGTTGGCGGGGGTTCACCGAAAACACCTCTGGTTATTTGTCTAACGTGTTTGTTCGTTTCGCAAGCCCAGAAGACTCTTGGTTGGGCCATACAGAATTCTGACACTATCATTTGGCGCCGTATGCGAGAAACTTTCTTCTTTCTTTTGATAGCCTTAAGTCACCACATGGTCTGTATAAGATCAATGGCCGGAGAGAACGATCTTGTTAATCAAACTAACGGGGAACTTCCAGCACCCCCTCTGCCCAAGCCTATATAGCAATAGCTCCAGCATCTTATGTAGTGAATTTTTCAGTTGGTTCAACAGAACCAGGAAATACTATAACAATTTAGGGCCAAATGGAGTCTAAATATCAAAACTCAAAATGATCACAACCCCCATGCCAATTAGAACCGGAGAAAGGGATTAGAAAATTTCGTAGTAGTGCCCGAGAGATATGCCTTGAGGGGTAGAACTGGAGGAGGGGACAATAACCGAGGAGACCCACTAAAAATAGAAGAGGAGGTGACCAATAAGATTAACTCGGAATCCCAAGCTCACCCCTGGGGAAGTCATTTTGATAATCGACAAGCCAAGGAACCAGAGCCATCGGAGGTTCATACCGTTGTTAACGGGAAATTGAAAGAGGTGAAAGCTCAAATAAACGACATGATGCAAACCATGAAGGGCAAATCCCCTATCATCATGGAAGATTGGGCACATAATGCAGGGTCCCTATTCACTTCTACCATAATGGAGGCCCCCTTACCGCTGAAGTTCAAATTGCCTCAAGTAAATTTGTTTGATGGCACCTTAGATCCCTTAAACCACCTGGACACATATAGATAGATGATGCATCTCTATGTAGTTCCCAATGAGATAATGTGTCACACTTTTCCCACCACCCTTAGGGGTCTGGTAAGGGTCTGATAAAATCGGAGTTGATTATGTCTTTTGGCCAACTGAGTAAGATGTTCATGAGCTACTTTGTTGGCACACAAAGACATTGAAAACTTGTAACCTCATTGCTCAACATCAAACAGACCAAAGGGGAGTCCCTTTAAAGTTATGTTAACCGCTTCAATCATGAGGCTCTCCAAGTAAACAATAGGGATGAAAAGATAGTAATGGCCGCATTCATGGGTGGCATGTTACCTTCCCATTTTCTTTTTTCTTTGTCTAACTCACTTTCAAAGAGCATGACAGAGATCATGCTCAAGGCTCAGAAGCACATGAACATGGAGGATGCGATGGAGGCAAGGCGTTCTAAGATGCCAAACATACACAAAAGTCTGACAAAAGACAGAGAGATACGGAGAAAAAGCTCCCAAACAAGCATCTTGATCAAGAAAAAGGGAAAGGGCCGATCAGTAATACAGATGCCCACAGGAGCTCAGGTTCTGAAATTATACGGCTCTCAACGCTCTCCTTGAGCAGGCTCTTTTCTACATAAAAAGGGATCCTACTCTAAAATAGCCAGAGAAGCTTAAGGCGCCACCTACAAAGCACTCTAGGAATAAGTATTGCCAATTCCACAAACACCACGGGCATGACATGGAAGATTGCTTTGATCTAAAGGAGCAGATCAAAAGGATGATCAGGGAAGTGAAGTTGGATCGTTTCCTCGTCGATCAGAAGAGGCATGATGTAGACTAATAACCCCAGACTGACCAATAATATCGTGACCAGCAAAATCCTGACCGAGATAAGAGAGTGGCCCCCACCTTAAGATCAGAACCATTGTATGAGGATTTGCAGGTGGCAGGACCACAAGCTCAGCCCGTAGAACTCATGCTAAAAGATTGAGGAATGACCACGGGGAGCCAACCAGCAACAGCTCTTGGTCACGAGAGGAAAGAGCAAGGGAATACAAAATAATCTTCTCAGAGGAGGATGGTCAGTCAGTACAGCACCTCATGACGATCCACTCATTATTAGTGTGTTGATCAGCAACCAATTGGGTAGGAGAGTTTTAGGGGATACCAGAAGCTCAGCCTATATACTTTTTGCATGTGCATTTGATTGGATGGGAATTGGGCATGACAAGCTTCAACAGCTTAACACCCCCCTCGTGGGCTTCTCAGGAGAGAGAGTATATCCCCATTGGCATCATTTAACTACCTGTCACCCTGGGAGATAGTTACGGCAAAGCCCCTGGCATGTTGACGTTCTTAATGGTAGATAGACCCTCTACCTACAACGCTATACTAGGCAGAACAATTTTAAACCAATTTCAGGCTGTCACCTCTATGTATCACCCCATGATCAAGTTTTCTGGGGATCAAGAGTACGCTACACGAAATAAGAGTGTCTGCTCGGGAGTGCTACGTCACTTCCTTCAAGGGCAGCTGCAACAAGGAAACCATGAATATTGAAGAAATGGAGCAACGACCTGATCACCCTCAAGAGCACCCTGAACGTGCTGAGGACTTAACAGAAATCAGCATAGATCATGTTTCTCCCAAAAGACAAGTGAAGATTGGGTCTAACATGACCATCCCCCTTAAAAAGTCTCTAACTCATTTTGTATCCACCCATAGGGAAGTTTTTGAATTAAATAATGAAAAAATGACGGGCATCCACCCAGCCATTCTGGTGCATCGACTGAATGTGAGTCCAAAAGCAAGACTAGTCCAACAAAAGGAAATAATCTTTACCTAGCAAAGGCACAAGGCTATAAACGAAGAAGTCGGTAAGTTACGATCCACTGGATTCATCAAAAAGGTAAAGTACCCTAAATAGCTGGCTAATGTAGTACTGGTAAAGAAGGCAAATGAAAAATGGAGAATGTGCATCGATTTTACTGACCTGAATAAGGCATGCCCCAAAGACAACTATTTGTTGCCCAAGATAGACCTTCTGATGGACTCTACGGCGGGGCATGAAATGCTCAGTTTTATGGACACATTCTCAGGGTATAACCAGATCTTGATGCGCGTCCCCAATCAAGAAAAAACTTCCTTCATAATGCCCAGGGGCCTCTTCTGTTACAAGGTGATGCCAGTTGGCCTTAAGAATGCTGGAGCTACCTACCAATGACTGGTTAACTCTATGTTCGAAAAGCAGATTTGAAGGTTTATGGAAGTATTTTTGGACGACATGCTTTTCAAGTGTAAAAGTGATGACCAACATGTTGCGGACCTAGACGAAGTGTTTAACAGTTTGAACAAATATGGAATGAAGTTCAACCCTCCTAAGTGCGCCTTCTAAGTCCAAGCAGGAAAATTCTTGGGTTTCATGGTCAGCCAAAGGGGGATCGAAGCTAATCCCGAAAAGATAAAATCTATCCTATAAATGAAAACCCCAATAAGAACAAAGGGCGTACAGAGTCTAGCTAGAAAGGTGGCCGCATTAAACAAATTTGTTTCCAGGGCCACAAAGAAGTGCTTTCCCTTCTTCAAAGTCTTGAAGAAAACTTTCCTCTAGACTAATGAATGCGATCAGGCTTTCGCTGCATTGAAGCAGTACCTTTTCAACCCCTCGTTGCTCTCAAACCCCTCCCCATGAGAGGAATTGTATATATATCTCGCGCTTTCAAAGACTACGGTTAGTTCTGGGTTGGTCAGAAATGAAGGAAATGGGCAAAGGCCTATTTACTATGGGAGCAAAACGTTCTAAGGGGCAGAGAGTAGGTATCAAAAGCTAAGAAATTGGCCATCACCCTTGTAATGTCATCCAGAAGGCTACGTCCCTACTTCCAAGCTCATACCATTGTGGTTCACACTGATCAGCCGTTGAGAAAGGTCCTCCAAAATCCGGACGCATTTGGAAGGTTGATACAGTGGTTGATCAAATCGAGCCAGTTTGACATTTAATTTAGACTAAGGACCGCCCTCAAAGGGCAAGTCCTAGCAGATTTCGTCGTGGAATTCAATTAGGAAGAGTTCCAGAATGAGAAGCCATCGCTCATTTTGGAGCCTAGTACTGCTGGAGGAACTGATCAGTAGAACAACACCGAGCAGCGAGAAGGGACCGATCAGCCTGAGGTCAAGCTAGATCAGGAGAGAGCCTGGTTAGCCAACATCAACGGTTCTGCACGGACAAAGGCATGTGGAGTAGGGTTAATACTTACCTCTATGATTAGTGATGTGTTCAAACATGCATTCAAGTTGGACTTCCCCCTAACTAACAACAAAATGGAATATGAAGCACTCATATAGGGACTAAAATTGGCTCACAGATATAGGGCAAAGCAAGTTTGTATCTATACTGACTTCTAGTTGGTGGCTCGACAAGTGGAAGGCTCCTATGAAGTAAGGAACGATATTTTACAAAAATACAGAGACCTGGTGTGTCGGTTTTGCGATGAGTTTGAGAAGACGATGGTCAATAAGATACCCAAAGAAGATAACGATGAAGCTGATTAGCTAGCTCAGCTAGCCTCCTCAGATGACGAGCAGCCATTCGTTGGTTTGTCATTGAAGTTCCTTGAACACTCAAATGTGGAAGAACACACGGATACCGAACATGTGAAGGAAATTACGGAGTTTTTGTGGGCCCATGAAATTGTCAAATTTCTCCAAACAAGAGAGCTCCCACAGGATAAACACGAAACTCGAAGAATTAAATTCAATGCGGCAAGATATACTCTGATCGAGGGAGTATTGTATTGAAGGGGGATTTTTGTCCCATACCTGCACTGCGTTCCAGAACATGAAGGGAACTATGTTTTGCGAGAAATTCATGAAGGGGTCTGTGGTAACCATTCTGGATATAGATCCCTCATATGAAAGGTGATCAGGGCAGGCTACTACTGGCCCTCATTGGCTCAGGACACTAAAAATATTTTTAGGAAGTGTGATAAATGTCAAAGGTTCGCCAATATACCATGCCAGCCCCCAAGTGAACTAATAGTGCTTTCAGCCCCTTGGCCTTTTGCCCAGTGGGGATTGGATATAGCGGGACCACTCCCTTTGGCCAAGCAACAGATGAAGTTCTTAGTAGTGGCCATCGACTACTTCACTAAATGGGTAGAGGCAGAGCCATTAGCGAAGATCACAGAGAGTAATATTAGATAGATTGTCTGGAGGGCTATAGTATGCAGATTCAGTATCCCAAAAATCTTGGTAAATAGGAGTTTTAAAAGTCTCTGCGAAGAATTGAGCATACACTTACGTTTCGCATCACCATCTCACCCTCAATAAAATGGTCAGGTGGAAGTAACAAATAGGTCCTTGCTAAAGATCATCAAGACAAAGTTGGAGCGCTCCATAGGATTGTGGTTGGAAGAATTTCCTAGTGTTCTTTGAGCTTACAAAATAATGGCTAGAACCCCGACTGGAGCAACACATTACCTACTCACCTATACACATAAAGTCGTCATCCCAATCGAGATAGGACTAACCAATCATCATGTAAGCAACTTTGACCTACAAATGAATGGTCAAGAGTTCTGCTTGGAGTTGAACCTGTTAGAAGAGATCAGGGAGCAAGCGACGCTTCGCACAGCAGTGTATCAATAAAGGATGAGGTGCTACTACAACACTCGCGTCCATAGGTAAGCATTCAGGATTGGAGACATAGTATTGCACAAGACTATGCTTTCTACAAAAAAATCCTACTGATGGAAAACTGGGACCCAATTGGGAAGGATCGTATCCGGTAAAGGCTCAAACAGGGAGGGGCACCTATAGGATACAAAACATGGAAGGACATGAGCTTGCTCACCCATAGAATGCTGACCACCTAAAAAAGTATAACCCTTGAGAGAGAAATAAAACTTTTGTGTTTTTAAATTTTGAACAATAGGAAACATGTGTATCCATTTATTCTTGCCACTATTGAATTTAAGGTAATGAATATTATGCAACCTGTCTTAATCCATGCTACTTTCAAATATTATTTGTGGAATGCCACACTTACCCTATCAATAGTTGAGTGGTTTGCAGGAGGAATTGCAAATCCCTGTGCCTAAGGGTAGGGCTGATCACAAGATCAATCATCCTAGGTTGACCAGCCAACTGGTCAGTCCTAAGAGGAGTTGAAGACCCATGTGCCTAAGGGTAGGGCTGATCACAAGATCAATCAGCCTAGGTTGACCTGCCAACTGGTCAGTCCTAGGAGGAATTGAAGACCCATGTGCCTAAGAGTAGGGCTGATCACAAGATTAATTAGCCTGGGTTGACTAGCCAATGTAACGTCCTGACCTGTTACGAATATCAACCATGAACAACGGCTTGTCTTCTTTGTCTCTCCAAAATCCTGGTTTTAGAGAACAAAGAACACGCTCTAAAAAGGGGTCTCAAAATATTCTAACTCTAGAAATTGTTAGAAATTTTGGTCGAGTTTTCCATGTTTTTCAGATTATTTCAAAATTTTAAAACTTGTAAACAAGATAACAACAACCCAACAACACAATAATAACAAATAAATCCGCTCAACGGCATCCATCCAACTACTCCAGGCATACATTCTATTCTCCAGTCTATACTCAATAAAATAAAGTAGAACAGTTAATTATTAACCTGGAGACACCTCATGTGACATCTTGACCAGCAAAGAATATAAATTCTATCACAATCTTAATAGAACAACTAAGCTAACCTAAAGTAGAAATATAAATGTGGCCTTATGGCCTTACAACCCAGTAGAATAAATTTATACAAAATAAACTAAATTGTACAGAATAAATTTAACTGATACAATAAAAAATATAAATGAAGGATGGAGCACGTCCTCCCAGCTATGCCAAGCAACCCACGTAAAACCTGAAAAGTGGGGTTATAACAACATAAGCGAAAGCTCGTATAGGAAATACACTAACCAGAAATAAAATTGAATAACATGTGAGCCAAGCATGTGAATACCACAACACCAATCAAAAGAGAAACCTCATTCCATGTTTTATTGAAAAATTGTATTCACATGACTGTAGTTTTAGAAAAATATTTCTTAAAAACTGTTTTATTCCTTTTTCTCATCAAATTCGTTTTCCCACGTTTTCAAGTTCTTAAAACATCTTCTAGTTATACCAAAGTCTACCCAGTAGGGTTTTGCTCATCCATGCACACACATTCGGTCCGCACAAGGTGCCGACTCCCATACCCACACATCACCTGACCTGCATACAGTATCAATCCACCCACACATACAAACCGCTATCACACACATACATTTGTGAATATAAACTTAATTATAATCACCCACAATTCAATCAACCCCAACTTATGAACTACAACCAAAGAAATGAGCTCTCCGTTGACTCACAAGGAGTTGTCCCCAACTTACGAGATGGGACCCCCGGTGACTAGCAAGGAATCATCCCCAACTTACGTGATGGACTGCCCGATGACTCACAAGGAATCGACCATAACTTATGGGATAGGCCGCCCGATAACTCTCCGAGAGCTTCACAACTATGGCAATCACAAGTCACCGCCACACAAGCCCAAACCACCCAGATAACATGCAATCATATCCCTCAATGGTCATAACATCTATAACACATACAACATAAATAATATGACATGAAAGCATAACAAACAATCACAACAAGGGCAAGCCTAGACTAGCCCACAATATGTCATCTGTTAGGATTGTATACTTAAAAGCCATGCTTTTTAGTATTTTGCTATCCGAGATCCCGAAAATATTAATGAGAATCTATTGAGAGGATATGTATACTCGGTTTCATATTTATTACTTGTATGATGTATGTATGCATTGTCCGTATATCTTGTCCAGTATTTTACTCGTCGCATGAAGTGGGAAAGATCGGGTCAAACGTTCTGATAGATATACAAGGGGCTCACAACCGCAATGGAACCGGACTATCCATTAGTACAGTTGTAGTACATCGTTATATTAGCTGGTCTTGGCTAGGTCGAAAGGATCAAATCTCGGTCTTGGAATTTGAGTTTCAAGCTCGATGTGTTAGTACACTTAGAGTGTATTGAGCGGGATCAATAGGATAATCAATTCTATACTGACTATATGAATTGATCCACATCCTATATTATCGACAATTGCACGATCTCTTAATCCCGATGTGATTTATCAAATCATGTTCGGATGATGTTCAGTACTTTAAGTCACCAATGGCTGAGATTTCTATGGCGAAATCAATATGACCGGTGGGTTGGGTGCTGACGTTGTTAGTTCGATGGTTGATAATTAGCTGATAAAAACCACATCCGATATAATACTAGTTGAGGAGTTCACCCTCGTGTGCTTTGCTTATAAGTCTGATTATGTGAAATCTGGCCAGTTGATCATTTGATCCGGTATATCAATAAGTTAAGCAGTGCGGTTGCAAGGAAAAGAGGATTTTCAAACCGGGTTGTCAGTAACCTAATTCAATTATCGAGAATCCATATCTTAAACGCGGGGAGATGACAGTGCAACTGATAATTGGAAACTCGAGACATAATTCGAGTTTCGGGTTGGGAGTTCAGTCAGGGCCTCTAGTGGAATAACTCCTGGCTCGTGTGAGATTGGATCTAGCTCGGGGGGTTGAGTTAGGAATATTCGGTATTCTCGTACGGTTAACTCGAGTCCTATACTTCCTCGTGATCCCTCACGTAGCCCTTTTATATGCACGTGTTTTTGGTTGGCTTTGATTTTTATTTTATTTAATTCGATCGTCGGTTTTATAGCCGGGATGTTCGAGGTATTAAATTAAATGTGTAGGAGCATTAGTGGTAAAATGGTTTTTAGGCAATACCCTAAGCATGGAAAGTTTTATTTATTGAGAGCATATTATTTATTTTGGAAACTGTATGTGGCTTATTGTTTTTTTAAGGCAATTAGATATACACTTAATATATTTTTGGTAAATTTATTTA
>JAULLD010233718.1:0-11544 GCA_035668095.1 Sarracenia minor
CATACACTATATACAACTATATCGATGCAAATATATAGATTTTATCAAAAAATACCAATAAACCATAGTTTCCAACACACACACACACATATATATATATGTGTGTGTGTATGTATGTATTTATGTACATATGAATATATATATATATATATGAAGACAGGTCTAACCTCATCAAACATGTGCATTGGACCCCAGTGATCATCGGCGCCAAATAAAAATGCTATCTGACTTTGCTTTCCTCTCATGAATACCCAATCTGGTGTTTCTGCAAGCTAATATGAACGAGCAAGGGTGGATGTGAATTTATTGGCCTTTTGGCTGGACAAATAAAAGAGATTTTATATGTGATTATGGACGTAGTGAAACCACTTTCATAGAAAAGTCAGCTATCACCAAGATAAATAATACAACAAAGTGACATTTGTAGATACAAAAAAAAATGATAATAAAAATAAATGATTGAAGCAAACAATAATTCAATCCAACAAATGAATTTTGGTATTCATTTCAACGGAGCACTTCTTTCCAGTGTGCACTTCGCAAAAAAGTGGTTTTATGAAGACCAACCTCAAATCTCCGTCTCCATTTTTTTTTTGAGATCCTGGATCTCTTGATCCCAACAGGCCATCTATTGCTCCAGTTTATTGATGATCCTCTCTCATCGGGCCAGGAACTTCTCTATCACCTTTCGATCACGAGACCCATGTGCAGACCTTCTTTTTCTCTACAAACTTGATGGCGCATCCTTCGGCCATTTTGCGAAGCATGGACACGGTGCTCACTGACTTCATTATGGGCCTTCGGATTCATCCAATTATTTTGCACAACCAAACTCAGGTGTGCTGGTCCACGTCGCTGTTTTCACCGACGGATAGTACCCCTGCAACAGTGTCTCATTCATCATGACTCAAGGTAGTTTCGTTTCCACAGACGGTACCAAATTGTGTAAGTGGATTTTTTCACAATCGATCAAGCTCAACAGATACAGGCTTGAACAAACTCTTCTCCTCAAGTCTTTAATGAACTCTACATCGTTGTATTTGTCCACCGTCGGTCGAGATCTCAAATCTGCACACAATGAACAAACAGTTAGTGCTTTCCAATCAAGTGTGATCAGGAAGCACTCCGATGCCCAAGTTAAACTTTTTAGAGAGAAAGCCAAGTACTTGAGTAGAAAAAGAATGACATACTGTGAGTGGTGCTTCCCTTTTATAGCCTCACACCCTCTAGGCTTTTTATCTCTACCAATGAGATAGTAGATTCGACCTAATCCCTGGGATCCTGGCAGATCCTCGGGGATTTAGACTGATCCTTTCCTTATCCATAGATTCTGAGAGATCTTTAAATATTGTCCTGAAGATACTGGGTCCACCAAGCACCGTATCTTTGGTACGGGTCCCAATATTCAAATAGTGCTCTTTTCTTGAGTATAAGCATAATTCGAACACGATTCGTTTCTCGAATACCACACATGCGTTACCGAACACGTTTGTACTCTTAAACATGGATCCTGTGTGTTGGGCTAGGACACTGAGCCCGTAGTCTAGGACAGAGGCCCCAGCTTGTATGCATTGCCCTAGGCCTAAATAGTTCGACTTAGCCCAATAGTGTTGGTTGGGCCTAACTATTTTTCCTCCTCCAACAGCCCTCAGCTCTAATACTTCCCGATTATGATTGTCTTCAGGGAGAGTTGGGACTTCGTGTCCATTTTTGTCGTGATTCCGATCGAGCATGAATTCGATCATGGTTTCACTGGTGCCACAATAAACTTTATGTTCGACAATGGTTGGGTACCCCAATCCGTTATGGCGGCCTTTTGAATTTCAAAATAATCCATATGGCGACGTTTGATTGGTCCATATGGTTGACGTGTGCTGTTTCTTCATGATAGGACGATAACATTATGATGTCAGTTCGTTACCTAAGGCATGAACATGTTTATCAAAGGGCGATCATCCCCCCTATTTTGAACTATTTACCTACTTACTCAATTTCCAATTCTTTTTGAGCTTTCTACTCCTTTTGCAACTCTTCTTCCCATATAAAAAATTGTCCCTCTCACCATTCAAGCTACTCGAAGCATTCTGTTATGCTCCGGTGGTGGTGCTCGAGGAGTCCAGATTCACAGAAAACTTTAAGTCCTTGAGTTCTTTCCTTTTTCAAAACGTCTATAACCCCATTTAAGTCTTGGGCCATCTCGAGTTATTCTTCCTCATTCTTTATTTCTTTTTGGGTTTCAAACCCTTTCATCCCATTTTTTAGCCCTTTAACCTCCAAAATAGGCAAATTCCATCATTTGGCAGACTCGTCAACGGCAATGGCTGCTTTTCGTGAAAACTATGCTATCCCCAACGACATCATGCTAGAGCTTGCCTAATCCAAGGAGAAGCATGACGGTGATGAGAACAAAATTGCCATCCCATTGGTAGCGATTGTTGAGGGTGGTGTTTAGCTTCCCTTTCACCCCTCCTTCGTCGAGTGCTGTGCCAAGTCATCCCCATGCAAGTCACCACCAACGTCTACCGTGTGGTGATGGGCGTTATCACCCTAAACAATATCCTCGATACCAATATCGATATCTGGGAACTTCGTTATGTCTACAACATGTCCCCACACTCTAGGGGCAGTTACTATTTTTTGGGCCAAATTATCGAAGGGCAGCTGGTGATGAAACTCCTAGACTTGGGGCATAGATTTCGATGACGACTTCCTGTACGTCTTCGGGAACTTTGAATTTGCCGAGGTGTAAGAGAAAGACTATGAGATCCCTCGGAAATAAGGACTTGGATCGGGTAACTTTTTCATCCTACTCTGTCTGTTACTTCCATTTTATCTTGCACAACTGTTCTCGATCTTTAATGCTCTTTTATTGATCTTGATATTATGCATGGACTATTGCCAACGCCAAGGGTGGGAGGAAGAAACTTCCACGAGTCAATTACATCGACCTCCAGAATGTTTGGGACTACATAGGACATTCAAATCATGCTGCTCACATGCTTCTCGGGTACATGCCCTGATAAACCTCTTTTATCAGACCTAAAACCAACCAGCTGACCGAGAAAGAAGGCACTTCCAATAAGAGAAGGATGAAGAAGTCACCCATTAAAGAAAAAACATCCGAAATCGCAACAGCCCTATCCATCGCCAATAACAGGGTTTCAATAACCCTTCCTGCTCCACGTCTTTGGGACGAGCCCAATGATCCTCTTACAACTTCTGGTTATGAAGATGCAATTCCCCATCAACTTCAAAAACCTAAATGCTATTACCGAGATGGTCCAAATAATAGAATCATCAAACCTCCCCTCTTTTCTCACGCTAGAAGCCCCAAAGCAGAAGGCGTCGTCCCTGGGGGCCGCTACTTTGGCCGCTTGGTCCCCTACCAAAGAACTTGATGCGGAACTCACCATTAAGGCCCAGGTGGTACAAAATAAATCCAAGAATGTGGTTGGGGCTAAATTGACCAAGTCGTCCACCACCCCTGCTCCCGAGAGGAAGAAGTCACCTTCGAAGGACAAGGGCAAGGCTAAACTAATCCCGACGTCAGCTCGAATTTTATCGGTGTCCCTGAAGGGCAGGCACCTTGGGTGCCAGTGTTGAGAGCTAGAGATAGGTAGATTCACACAGGGGATCACACCGAAGATCCAGACATGGTGGTGGGACTTGCTAAGGCCCTCTTACTCCCTGCTAAAGTTCAGTATGTGCTCACCGATGACCGCGAGGGCCTCCAAGCTGCATGGTGATCCTCTTCATCCAGGTATGCCATAGCTTTTTAGATCCATCTTTATCTATTTGTTCTGCTTCTTTATTGTCTTTTCAGCTAAGTATTTGCATGTTGCTTTTGCAAGGGATCCAGCACCTCTAAGTAGTTAATGAAGTTGGCCATCTTCGGGAGAAAGTGCTCACCGAGGCATACTGCAAAAATGTCAGGCTCCTTCGTCTTGTCAGTAAGCACGAGAAGAACCTACTCACTCGAAAGAAGGACTTCGCTACTCTTTGGGAATAGGTGGTTCACTTGGAATCAGCCCATGCATGGTAAGTGATAGAGATGAATGAGAGTCTTGCCAAAGTCGCGGCACTCAAGGAGAAGGTCAGAAAGCCCCAACGAGGTGTTCAATGATGGGTTTCTCAAAGCTACCGAGGACTATAAAGCCTAGATCTCATCACTGCAGGACATCTTTTTTGGGGCAGGGTAGGACGTTGCCCCCGTTGCTGCCAACATCGACGAGTCATCGGAGCTTTTCACTGAGGTGCCCCTACCGAGCAAGTAAGGATCGAGTGCTGAAGTTACCAACAACAATGAGGTGGTGGTTGTGTCCGAGAAGACCACTATAAAAGTGGAGGCTGAAGCGGTGGAGAAGGAGTTAGCCAAGAAGGAGCATGAAGAGGAGGGGCACACCTAAGAAAAGAAAACCGAGGGTTCTGAGCCAGTAGCGATAGAGGATGCAGTTGAGACCGAAAAGGCCACCGAAGGCCCTAAAACTTCTGCCTAATGTTCCTATTTGGCCTTCATCTTTCTTTTTTTTATTGTAATCACATTTGGGCCCCCATTTAATCCCTTTAATATTAATAAAAGACAATGTCTTTGATTTTATTCGTATATTGTCTTTATTTTCTACCTCTCGCTTGCTTTAACTATATAGTTGATCGGTGTTGTAGTATTCGGTATTTAACAAGGATGGATTTCTTTGTAGAGACCAACACTTAATTTTTTTTTTTTTTTTTTTGCAAGTTTGAGATTAGGACCAATCTCTACTAGATGCGTGGTCCAATGCGACTCATCAATTCAAGCCAATGACTGAACATTTGTTTTCGTGTTCGGTCCAAGATGAACCATCGATTCAAGCCAAGGAGCAACACTTAGAAAACTTTTCACAGGTTTAGGATTAGGACCAAGCTCTGCTAAGTGTTGATTCAAGGTGAGCCATCGGTTTAAGCCAATAAATGAAGACATAACTCCGTGTTTAGTCCAAGACGAGCCATCGCTTTAAGCCAAGGACTAAAAAAATTAGTTACATGTTCAGTCTAAGGCGAGCCATCGCATCAAACCAAGAAATAAACATTTGTTTACATGTTCAGTCCAAGGTGAGCCATCGCTTCCAGCTAAGTACTAACACTTAGAAAAAAATTCGTAGGTTTGGGATTATGACCAAACTCTCCTAAGTGTTCAGTCCAAGATGAGCCATCCCTTCAAGCCAAGGATCAAAGATGTAAGTCGCGTGTTCAGTTCAAGGTGAGCCATCGCTTCAAGACAAGGACTAAACATTTGGTTCTATGTTCAGTCTAAGGTAGCCATCGCTTCAAGCCAAGGATTGAACATTTCTTTCTGTGTTCGGTCCAAGGCAAGCCATCGCTTCAAGCCAAAGATCAAAACTTAGAAAAAATTTCATAGGTTTGGGATTAGGACCAACCTTTAGTGAGTGTTCGGTCCAAGATGAGCCATCGCTTCAAGCTAAGGACTGAACATCTATTTTCATGTTCAGTCCAAGGCAAGCCATTGCTTCAAGCCAAGGACAAACACTAAGAAAAATTTTCACGGGTTTGGGATTGGGACCAAATTCTGTTGGGTGTTCAATCCAAGGCGAGTCATTGCTTCAAGCCAAGGATTGAACATTTGTTTCCGTGTTTGGTCCAAGGTGAGTCATTACTTCAAGCCAAGGACAAAAGATGTAGACAATTTTCGTAGGTTTGGATTAGGACCAAACTCTCCTAGGCACATAGGGCCATACGCCCCCAAGTCTTCTCTACAAAGTCGTACTTTTGTTAGATGACTTAGATTTGAATTTAAGCCTAAATAGTTATAAGAGATATAATGAGCTTTTATTACATGAGATCTTCATAAAAACTTAAATGTAAAATTTTCTCAAATTGTTGGCATTCCACGGCCTAGGTATTACCATCCGATTCTCGTCCTCCAATCGATAAGCTTCAGTAGCAGTGACCTCAGTGACTTTATAAGGCCCTTCCCAATTAGGGCCAAGTTTACCATGTGTAGGATCCTTCATGTGTCCGAGCACCTTCCTCAACACCATGTCTCTGACCATAAATTGTCAATACTTCACTCTCTTGTTAGACTCTTTGGCGAGTGTATGTTGATAAGAAGCCATCCTTATAGCGGCGTTCATCTTTCTTTCCTCAGCTAGGTCTAAATCCTTCAGAAGACATTGCTTATTTAAATCGGGGCCAAATGCTTCTATTCGGATTATGGGTAACCCGATCTCTAATGGGATCATCGCCTCAACCCCGTAGGCTAGGGAGAAAGGTGTTTCCCCAATTGACCTCCTGGGAGTTGTTCGATGAGTGCATAGCACATAAAAGAGTTCATCTACCCATCTTTCTTTTGCTGCGTTAAACCTCTTTTTCAGTCTATCAATGATGGTTTTAGTTGTAGCCTCTGCCTGGCCGTTGCTCTGGGGATAGGCAGGGGTTGAAAATAAGTTTTTGATGTCAAATCTTGAACAAAATGTCTTGAATACCAAACTGTCAAACTGCGTTATGTTGTTAGAGATGATTGCTTGGGGAATGCTGAATCGCGTGATGATGCTCTTCCAAGTAAACCTCTTGACGTCCACGTCCTGTATATTGGCAAGTGGCTCAGCCTTTACTCACTTGTTGAAATAATTTATGGCAACCAAGAAGTATCTCCTATTACCATTTTGTTTTGGGAAGGGACCCACAATGTGCAAAGCCTTACTGTGCAAAGGGTCATGGGTAGGTGAGTGGGTTGAGGTTTTTGGCTAAGATGTGAATGTTCGGGTTGAACTTCTGGCATTTGTCACATTGCTGGACGTATTGCTTAGTGTCCTTTTGCATATACGACCACCATTAACCCTGAGTTATTTCTCAGTGGGCAAGAGATCGCCCTCGAGTATGACTTCCACATACGCCTTCATGAATCTCGAAGACGAGGTCAAGCACCCTCTTCAGATGGACAAGGAATAGGTAAGGGTCGGTGAAGGACAGTTTGTAAAGGTTCCCCAAGCTAAAAACCTATAACCTTGGGGCCTTTCTCTTGATGGTCAGTGCTTCCTTTTGGTCCTCTGGCAACTGGTCATTTTGCAAGTAGTATTTAATCGGGTCCATCCAGCTTGGCCCAGACTCTGAACATAGAATCTTCTTCTCCTCCGACTGCTGCGTGCTCAGCCGAGAAAGTACTTCAATGTTAATCATCCTTGGCTGTTCGGCCTCGATGGCTGAAGCTAGATAGGTGAACAATTTCACATGATTTCTCTCTCTGGATGTGACTTAGTGGATTTTCCAAGAAGGAATTCCTTTTGCCAGTTCCATCACAATCTCAACATATGCCATCATCCGACCATCTTTAATGGCATATTCCTCTATAATTTGGTTAACCACAAATTGTGAGTCGCAATAAACAATTACCTTTTGGGCTCTAAGGTCTCTGATTTTTCGCAGTTCGACAAACAATGCCCCGTACTCTACTTCATTGTTCGTGGCTTGGAACTGTAATCGAACATCCCTCTCAATAAGGATTCCTTCTAGGCCGTAAAGAATCACACCAGCCTCGACTCCTGAGTTGTAAGAGGAACTATCGACGTAAAGCCTCTAAGTATCCAAGCTCGGCAGCTCATCTTCGATTGATCTTCACTTGGGAAAAACACCATTGTTGTCGAGCTCCAACGAGAACTCTGCCAACAGGTTTTTTAGTACCTGCCCCTTAATCGTCGTCCTTGGTGTGAAAGTGATGTTGTGTTCGTTGAGCTCCACCGACCACTTTGACACTCTTCCTGATAAGTCTGCTTTCCTAAGTAGTGCAGCCAATGATTCTTGGTGTAGATGACAATCAGATGCGCTTGGAAGTAGTGGACCAATTTTCTTTAGGTCATTATCAATGCAAGTGCTAGTTTTTCCAAAGGTAAGTACCTAGTCTCTACACTGAGAATGACTTTATTAACGTAGTACATTGGCTTCTGGACCTTATCTTCTTCCTTAACCATGGCCACACGCACTGCCTGCTCTGAGACAGCCAGTTAAATGTCAAGCATCTCCCCCATCTTTGGCATGGTCAGTAGTGGTGGGGATGTCAGGTAAGTCTTAAGCTCGGTTAAGGCCCTCTCACTTTCTTCGTTCCACTCGAATTTATCTATTTTCTTGAGGACTTTAAAGAATGGATGGCACTTGTTGAATGCTCTGCTAATAAACATGTTGAGGGTAGCAGCCATTCCTGTCAGCTTTTGGACCTCCTTGATGTTCGTTGGGCTCTGAATGTTTTGAAGGGCTTTGATCTGTTCGGGGTTTACTTTAATGCCCTGATGGGTAACCATGAAGCCCAAGAATTTTCCCGAGCTTACCCCTCAGGCACACTTCAAGGCGTTTAGCCTCAACTTATACTTCTTCAACACCTCAAAGGTCTGCTTTAAGTCATCCAAGTGGTAGTTCTGGTGTTCAAATTTGACAAGCACGCCTTCATTGTTTTGTCGAGGAGATTTCCGAACATTATTGTCGCTAATCTCTAGTATGTCGCTCAAGCACTCTTCAATTGAAGGGCATTACTCGATAACAAACGATTCCCATAGGCGTGATAAAGGTTGTCTTCTCCATGTCAACTGGGTCCAAGGAAATCTGGTGGTACCCCTAATAAGCATCCATGAAGCTTATGCGTCTGTGTCCCGCAATAGAATGAACAAGTTGGTATATTTTAGGAAGCGAAAGAAATCCTTGGGGCATGCTTTATTAAGATCAATGAATTCCATGCATACCTACAATTTATCGTCCTTTTTCTTGACAACTACCGTATTAGCGAGCCACGTAGGGTACTAAACCTCCCCAATCGCCCTCACTTCCACTAGGCATTTAACCTCCTTGATTACAGCCGCAACATGGGTTGTTGTCGACCTCCTTGGTTTTTTCATAACGGACTTCCTTGATGGGTCCACATTCAACTGATGAAAGATGATCGCAAGGTCAATTCTTAGCATCTCGTACGGAGTCCCAGTGAAAACCTCCTTATTTTCTTTTAGGAAAGCAATATGTCTCGATTCATCTTGTTCAGTTAAAGAGAAATTGATTAGAAAGAACCTTTTCTCATCCTCCTGATTAAGCCAGACCATCTTCAACTCTTTGACCACTTTCTCTTTCATCCTTCAGCTATAATCGTATATGGTCGACCTATCGTCTAGCTTGTACCTGGAGGCACTTTTCCCAACCACGTATAGTAGCTGTGAAACACTCCATCACCGTACATTGGGTTCCTCTCACCTCCATAACCTCCTCATAGTATTGGAACTTTAAGACTTAGTGATAGGTGGATGGGACTGCCTCAAGGTTGTGGAACCATGCCCTTCCCATGTTCACATTGTAACTAGATGGTGCATTAAGCACCAGGAACTTAGTATTCATGATCGTTGGCCCCACCCGAATAGGGATGGTAACCTTACCAATTAGCCAAATTAGATCGGCCCATATCTTAATGAGCGGCATTAGACACTTCTTCAAGTATGAATCCTTCAATTTAATGGATCTGAAGGTCCCATAGTACATGATGGCAACCGAGCTTCCCTGGTCGACTAGTACTCTCATTACGTCGTAGCCTGTAATCCTCAACGTCAAGACTAAGGCATCGTTATGGGGATGTTGGGCTCCCTCTAAGTCTCTGCCCGACAATGTGATACCTCCCGATTGTTGCCTAGTTATGAAACATTCCATCTTGTGCCGCTTGCCCTGGTCTGCGATCATCACATGAGCTAAATTTCTTCTTTGTTGTTGGGCAACGCTCATCGTGATCAGTTCTATCGTCTCGTGAATAACCATCACTACCCCCATAGGGCGTCCCCCTATTCGGGCTACTTCTCCGGATCGTGCCTCTTGCCACCCTGATCTGTCTTTTCTCAGTCGATATATTCGGCAAGGTGACCTACCTGAACAAAGTCTTGGAGGTGTAATATGAATGCTCGGTATTTGTCGGTATGGTGGCCGACGTCTTTATGGTAGTCGCATTACAGGCTCCAATCCCTCACCTTCGGGCTGCTGAACATTTTTTCTAGACACACGAAAAAATTCTTATCCTTTATGTGCTCAAAGAGCTCATGAAGAGATTTCTTGAAAACAATTTGGAAGGCCCCGGGATGGACCCTAGGCTCCTTCCTCTTTCTCGAGTCGTTATTTGGCTTTTTATCTTCTAGTCCTCATTTTCCCTTTCTGACTTCTTTATAGAAGCCACACCCTTCTCAGCATAGCCCATGTCTTCTTTGATCTTTATGTGTTGCTTGATATTCACCATCATTTTTTCACAGCCAAGATGGGTCTCTTGGTAAGGGACTGTCTTAGTCGGCTAGATGGTGGCAATCCGAGCTTAAGAGAAGTCGCTGCAAGATTTTCGGTACATTCATCAATCTCATGGTATGTCTCCCAATATATTTAGGAGTACTCGCAAATCGACTTATTTTCTCTTTTACGTATCAATGCTTTTTTGGGAGCTTGTTGTTCATAATGAACCTGGTGGCAAAAGATTTGGATAACTGGCTCTAACTAGCGATCGATCTGGGGGCTAACCATTGGAACCAGCTAAGTGCGATCTCTCCTAGACTGGATGGTAACAACCGATACAAAAGGGCCTCGTTAGTACTCCACAGGGCTATGGTCTGTCTGTACTAGCATACGTGATTGACGAGATCACTCTTCTCATCATACAGCTTGAACTTCGGAGAATGGAACATCCTCTGGGGCTTAGTGCTCTCTATTTCTTCGTAGAGTGACGAGGTTGAGATCAGTTCTAAGGCCCTTCTTATTGCCTCATGTGCTGATCGGGATCCAAGGTCTTGCATTTGGTCATCCATCCTTTGCTCGATCCACCTCCTGAGATCTGACTCCCCAATGTCCATCTCATATATATATATATATATATATATCCCATGTTCGATAAATGGGATTCTCAGGGTCTTTCTTTCTCTGGGTTTTCGTTTTGATGTTGCCTTCGGGTTTCCGAACACTCTTTTTAGGGACCTCACGTTCTTGTCCCTTGGGGTTGTTTTGGCCCTAAGACTCTCGTGGTCAGATTGGTGGATCTTTTTTAGGTTTGGGTGTCGTTCTTTCGAGTAGTTACATTGCTTGGGCTTCCGCCGCCTTTGTAAGGGTTTAACCCATTTTAATTAATATTTTACTTAAAGTCAAAGAATTTTTGAATAATTCACTTTGACCCAGATATTATGTTAAAAACAAAAAAATAATAAAGGTTTTTCGATCGAAATATGGGTAAATTTTTACCGTTCGATAAATCAAATTATTTGACTTAACATGTTTAGTTTTGTATATATCTATATATATGTATTATAATTTACAAAAAAAAGAAGAGAAGAATCGCAAAAGCACGATTCACGTAAGGCCTAGAAGCTTCGGGGAGATGCTAAAATTCGACAAAAAGAAACAGAGGAGCTGAAGTAAGATCAAAGAAAAAGGAGGAGAAGAAGGGTGGTCTGACGCCGGCAACCTCTGATATTGCTGGTGACGATGTGTGTGTGTGTGTTTGTGAGAGAGAGAGAGAGAGAGAGAGAGAGAAGAAGAAGAAGAAGAAGAAGAAGAAGA
>JAULLD010234810.1:0-11540 GCA_035668095.1 Sarracenia minor
TATTCTCGGGATCCCGGATAATACGTAAAAGCATGGCTTTTAAGTATACCTATCCTAACATAAATATGGCATACCCTATCCAGGATTATAGCACGGCCCATCCGTAGTACAACTCGTCTTATCCATGGCATAACATATCTCATATTTAATTTTTGAATAAACAATTATACCAATTATGCAACACTCATTTAATATAACCAGAGAAAGATTAAATGGAATACTAATTAAATTAGAGAAATAAGAATTTTCCAACGATTAAATATGTCGTTGAATATAATTGCTGCATAACGAATCAACTACAAAGGCTAAAATAAAATAAAAAAATTAATCTACTCCCCAATTACCAAACTCGGGCTTCATCTGAACCTGGGGCAGAAAAGGAATTTAGCCACGCATTATCGAGCTAGAAACCATCTTCGAGAGGTTGTCGGCTAGCATCGATAGGTTCTCGTCGAGGCTCGACCCTTCTAGTGCTGGCCCAAAAGGGGCAGAAGAGTAACTATAGAGAGAGAAGAAGACTTATTGTCGAAAGACCTGTATGATGAAACTGGTGAGGGGTGGGGGTCTATTCATAGATTTCTGAAATCCTTGTCCTTCTCAGAAAAGAAGTTGATGGCGCCACAAGTCCAGATGGTAATGGGCAGTCCGGACAGTATCGATGAATAGAGTCCTAACAGAGATGCTGAATCCGAACGATATCGGTAACTGCAGTCCTGAGTGGTGACGGCCATGAGTCATGATGGTGTTGGCAACTAGAGTCCGAACGGTGATTATGGGTCCGGACGGTGATGGCAATTCGAGTCCGGACGGAAATGTGAAGTCCAGACGGATTGTGCTGAATTGAAGATTAGTTCCCATAGCCTCCTACAAACCTCTCCAAAAGCGTGAAGTGAAACACGAATATCTGTCGGATACGGTTGAAATTGGGACATTGTGAAGACAGATGATCTCGCTAAAGTATAAACGACCTAATCGAACCATCCAGAGAGTCAAGCGAATCGGCGTGAAATGGGCAGACTTAGTCAATCTATCAACAATAACCCAAATGATATCATGTCCTTCTGGCGATCTGGGGAAGCCCACCATGAAGTCTATGATAACATATTCCATTTTCCATTCCGACATTGGTAAGGGCTGAAGTAATCCTACCACTCTATCGTGTTCACTTACTGACAAGTGGGGCATCGCGATACGACAGTTGCAATATCCTTCTTCATTCCCCGCTACTAAAACTGCATGCGGAGATCGTGGTACATCATAGTGCAATCGGGGTGCACCTCTAAGTCTGAATAATGATACTACCTTAGCACCTCATCTCAGCAAGTCTCTGGTACAAAAATCCTACCCACAAATCGTAAGCTTCCAACCTCAAATACATCTCACACAAGTGTGCCCTCACAACTAGCCAACTGGTGTCGATACATAATGCTCTCAGCATCCTCCCGCTGGGCCTCTAGCACTCGTATCACAAGAGAAGACTGGGAAGGTATAGCGAATAACATAGCGTGGTCCTCGGATTCTTTCAACTACAAATCGAACTCGCCTATCTCGCCCATCATCATCTACTCCTGTATAGCAATCTGCGCAAGAGTACCCCTCAACTTTCTACTAAGAGCATCTATGACCTTGTTCGCTTTCCCAGGGTGGTACTGGAGATCAAAATCAAAATCACCAAGGAACTCCATTTATCTGTGTTGTCTCAAACTCAGGTCTTTCTGGGAGAAAAGATATTTCAAGCTTTTATGGTCAAAAAACACCATAAACCACTCACCATAAAGATAGAGTCTCCATGTCCTCAAGGTAAAAACAATTGTCGTGAGCTCTAAATCGTTGATAGGGTGGTTCTACTCGTGAATTTACAGCTACCAGGATCCGTAAACAATCACACTCCCTAGTTGCATCAACACACACCCCAAACCCTCATGGGAATCATCACAATAAACAACATAACCAACTCCTCGTTCTGGTATGATCGGGATCAGTACAGTGGTCAATATCCTTTTTAGCTCCTTAAAAGCTGTCTCGCAACTATCGTCCCAAGTGAATCTGATATCCCTACGCGTGAGGCGAGTCATCGGTGCCGCAAGCTTGGAAAAATCACTTACAAATCGATGATAATATCCCACGAGGCCTAGGAAGCTCCTGATCTCAAACACCGACTTTGGTCACTCCCAATTTATAACTGCTTCAATTTTCGATGGATCTACTGCTACTCCCCTTTCGGAAACATCATAGCCTAGGAATCAAACCACTAAGAGCCAAAACTCGCACTTTTTGAACTTTGCATATAGCTTGTGATCTCTCAGTAGCTACAAAGAAATGTGTAGGTGCTCCTCATGTGTCTCTGCTGAGGGCGAGTATAGAAGAATGTCGTCCACAAACACCACAAAAAATTGATCTAAGTACTAGAAAAAGATACGATTCATGAGGTCCTTAAAGGTGGCTGGTATGCAGGTTAGACAGAAAGGCATGACCAAAAAGTCATAATGACCGTATCAAGTGCGAAAATCTATCATGGCAATATCTTCTTCTCCGACTCTTACCTGGTGATAGCCGAATCTCAAATCAATCTTCGAAAAACAAGTGGATCCCCTCAACTGATTAAACAAATCTTCAATGCGGTGCATAGGGTACTTATTCTTCACTGTCACATTCTTTAGTTTGCAATAATTGATACACAGGCGAAGAGAACCGTCCTTCTTTTTAGAAAATAGAGATGGAGCATCGCACGACAAGACACTATGTCGAATAAATCCCTTGTTCTGTACTTCCTCTATCAGGATCTTCAACTCAGCAAGGTCAGCTGGCACAAAATAATGGGGAGGCATAGGAATGGGAGCTGTCCACGGAAGCAAATCGATACAAAACTCAACCTCACACCGAGGTGGGAGCTCAAAAAGATCCTGTGGAAATACATCTGGAAACTCGCATACTACTACCGAAAAATCATAAAAAATGAACTCATCCTCATTAAGCACGAGCATAGAGAATAAGGCACTAAGGCCCCCATCACAAGAATAATGGTACGACGGTATAGAACCATCATCTCGATCACCAATAAAAAAGAAGGTATCTCCATCAGGCGTATAATAATCACATGACGGCGATCACAGTCTATGCGAGCACTGCAAGTAGTAAACCAATTCATCCCATGGATGATGTTAAAGAAATCCATATCTCAGATAACAAAGTCAAAGAGTATGCGATGGTGAGCTATCTCAATCTCATAAGATCTGTTGACCAACCTTGATACAGTCGTAACCCTGTCGGCGTTTCTACGTATAATCTATGACCTAGCTCCTTAATTTCCAACACAAGACATGATGGAAAAATAAAGGATATAAAGGAATGCGACGCTCTAGTGTCTAAAAGAACACATACACATGATCAATAAACCAAAAAGGTACCTCTGATGACCTAAGGTCCGGTGGTGGAATCTGGTGTGGCTGGTAGTGCCTGTGCGGCTACCGTACTCGACTTAACTAACGCATACACCCTCCCTTGAGTCGACTGTACTGGTCACCTCACTGATTGAGCTGAAGAAGCTCCACCACCAGTCCTGGTAGACTGAGCTCCTGAGCGCTATTATGTCTGTACGGGTCCCTACCGACTCTCAGTAGATTGTCCCCGTGGTGTACCTGTTGTGCTTTGCCCACTTTGACACTACAGACAATCCCGATGTATATGTCACGGCTGTCCACACTGATAACATGTAATAGAAGATCCAACTACTCGTCTATGAGGGCACTCCCTGGCCATGTGGCTTGCCTGTCCGTAAGAATAACAAGACATGACCCTCTCACCTGATTGCATGGAGACATAGTGGACAGGGCTAACATTGTATGTGACTACTGCTATCGTGGTGTAGATAAAAAAGATCGACTATACTAAGACTTCCTCTTACGTGATTGCTGCCTTGATGACTAAGTCGATCCAACATAAGCCAATGGCCATCCGTCACCACACCTCCCCGTATCAACGACTAAACTCTACTCTACTGAAATGGTAGCCTCTACCAGTTCAGTAAAAGCCATCAATCTCGAAGCTGCTACCCTATTTCGGATAGCAGGGAGTTGACCCCTCTCAAACTGTTTGGCTCGCCAGTTCTTTGTCTATACTACCTCCAGCTCGAATTTGGACAAACTAGTGAACTTGTGCTCATACTGTACAACTGACATGGATCCCAGAGTGAGAGTCATAAATTCGGGGCGGTAATCAACTTTCGCCGATGCCAGAAAGTTCTTATCTAAGAATGACACGGAGAAGGTACTCCATGTGCCATCTCCCATCGCCTTTGCATACTTTCACCATTTTTCTGCCTCTTCTTGTGGATGAAAAGCTGCTAAATTTATCTTTATTGCACCCTCTATGATCCCTACTGTATCAAGGACCTTAATGATCCTATCGAGCCAAGCTATGGCAACCATTGGACCTGGCTCGCCATTGAAGATGAGCGGGTCAAGTCTCAAGAAATCTTGTATTGCCACGGATACTCTAGTTTCGGGACCTTGAGTACCACTTCTCATGTTGTCTGCCACTGTCCTTACAGCAGTATGTATTTCCTAAAAATCATTTGTCCCACTTACTAGTAGTTGGGGGTTCGTTGCATCCCGCATTTCATGTGTATCACCTATGTAAGGACCTGACCTTCTAGGTCGGATTAGTTTATGGTTTAAGGATAATCCTTGAGCTTTGGTAAGCTTTGGACAGTCTAATCGTGGGCCGATTCAGTTTTGAAGATTTAATTCGAAATCGATTTATGTTAACTTTTTTGAAGAACCGGTTAAAAGTTTTGAGGGAATTAAAGTTTATCGACAATTCGGGGTCCGATGATTACTCTATTTTTTTTTTGAAATCTCCAGAATATTATTCCTGAGTGTTGAGCCAAGTTTAGTGCTTGGACCGAGGATAGGTCTCCATTTTTAAGTTTTTAAGATGTGCAATACAGTAGGTACCGCTCGAGCAGTTGTACTAGCGCTCGAGCGCTATACGTCGGTCAGAATAGATATTTAAGGCTATTTGGAATGATTTTTGAGACAAAAATCATATCTTTCTCTCTCTAACTTTCTGGATCAGACCAGAGGCGGTTTGAAGCTGGGATCTTGGATCTTAGAAGCTCGAATGAGGCTTGTTTGGTGAGTTTTCATGGTTTTTGTTTATAGATCCTTGGGTTATACATGTTTGTTTACGTTTGTACCAAACCCATATTTGATTTCGATGTTCGTGTGATTTAGGAACAGTTGAATGCGTGGTTTTCGGGCTTTCTCTACTGATACGAGGAATGATCTATGATAATTTTGAACTTTAGGCTCAGCATGGGTTGTATATGTGCGAAAAAGTAAATTTTTCGGGGTTTTTTTTTATCATTTTTGGGCTATCCAAGCAAGGGGCTTTCAAAAAGTGGCTTGTTATTATGCGTCCTTCTGGTATTAGGAGCATTCCTATCTTTTTAGATTTTGATTTGGAGTTGCATAGCTAAAAATGTGTACAACACGAGATTTATAGATAATAGGTTTTATCGGGAATAAAATCTCAATTTTCGAAAAGTGTCAGCTTTTCCTTGGTTGGTACGAAGGTTGTCACTTGCCGGTGTTTTCGGTTTGTAAAACGGATGGTCGTAGTGACAATCATGTAAAAATGGTTTGGGTTTTCCATTTTGGTGAAAATTAGGTTTTTGGGAATTGGGACCCTTATGTGGTTTTTCCTAAAAATAAATTAAATGCCAGTAAAGTCGGTGGGGCGGGAGCGTTGTAGTTTAGTAATGTTGGTTTTATGCATTTTCTTGTGTTTACTTCTAGTTATGTTATACTATGAGTTATGGCTATTGTAGCTTGATAGAATACAAGATAGTCATGGACTAGGACTCTATTCTTGTTATCGTAGTACATGCATTTGTTAACCAGATATGCAGGTGCTTCGTATATTGGTGATGGTTTAGATATAAACCTAGTTCCAGTGTATCTTGGATAGATATTCCTGTTATATCATTGGATACGCTATGTCAATGACAGTTGCTTTAACATTTTGGTCAGAGTTATACTTGTGCCTGTTATAGGACTTTTGGTTTCCTTATACATGTGTTGATATGATGTACCATGATTGCAATGCGGTTTGGTTATATTACTACGGGTTATTATCATAGTTGATATTGTAGTTTGATTGGATCACTACTGGTCATGGGTTACACATTATATTACATATTGTAATATTGTTAATGTGAGAAATACTCTTGGTGAGGGTAGGACTTTAGGGTTCTAAAACGGTATTTACGGGCAAGTCCCGGTTACCGAGCGGGTGTCGAATCACAACTTTTATTTCGAAAATCAAACATTTTTATTTGAAACTAAACTTGTGATTCAACAAAGGTTCGAATGCTTGTTAGTCCCGAATCATAGGGTGGGTGACTCCCTACGTTGTCTTACGGCACTCGGTGTTGGGTGGGTGACGGCGTACGTCGGACTGCGACATTTTATGTCAGACGGGTGACTCCCTACGTCAGACTGTGACATATTATGTTGGACGGGTGACTCCCTATGTCGCATTGCGGCACTCAGTGTCAGGCGGGTGACGGCTTACGTTGATAAATGTTTTCTTTATAGTATAAAAGGTTCTCTTAGAAATTATACAGTTTCTCTATATGTTTTGTGTTCTAACTGCTTAAGTTAGAAATTGTAAAGTGGTTTTTAGTTAAATGGTTTTAACTTGTTGCCTGAATGGATTCCATAATGTTTTTGAGTTGAGATATGGGCCTTAGCCTACATTCATTATAGAATGGTGAAGGGTGATTTTGGTTAAAGAAAACTTGATTCTAGGATCAAGGATTACTTAAACCTCACCTTAGAGTGAGGGTTAGTTTTGGGTAAACAGTGTTATGCAGGTTATAATTTTAAAACGAGTTAAAATGTGTATTTTTCTACTGCATAATCATCCTCGCATATTGTCATGCTTTCTTCATTATCATATTTCGTACAAGCCAGTTGGCTTATGTTGTTTTAGTAACAACGTGCAGGTTTAGCGGCGGATGGGTGATTGCTATTGGATGGGTTTATGGTTGGCCTCCTCCACGTGGGATCGTGACCTATGCTTAGATTAACATGTTTTTCTTCTATTCCATTTTGTTATTATTGATATATGTATAATGATAGATCTTTATAGGTTATGGATATTTTATATGGCCTTATGGCCCTTTATTATTCATTGATTGCTTAGTGAGAAACCCTGAGCAGGTAGTTTCCTGGTTGCATGTACAGGCGTGGGTTGGGTTTACGGTTAATGTTTATATTAGCTTGTTAGCTTTTACCTATTCATGTATGTTTGGTAACCCTTTGGGGGTTGAAATATTAATCTCATATGGATTGTTTATTAGGTACAAGGCATGATTAGTCCTTAAGACAAACGTATCCAGGCTAAATTTTCTAAAAATCTTTAACTGTAGAGTTTGCCATAAGGAACCCTTTTTACTAAAACTGTTGACCTTTTACCTTCGTAGTCCAGGATATGTGGATTAATATTGAGCTTAGGTGCCGGGCGGGTGTTCCGGACCTTATTTGGTTGGGTTTATCACACGGTAGAGATGCATGCTCGTTAGGTTTTCTGAGGTTTAGGAAAACATAACTTTATAAAATTTTATTGAAAACTAGACTTTTTCCTTGGAAAACTTTCGACCATGTGAACGCTCCAGCAGTATTATTAGCGCTCGAGCGGTACCCTATATTCTGGGTAATCCGGAAATGGTTCTTATTTTCGTAAACTTTGGGGGTTTGATGGTAGGCTTTGGGGACATTTTTCAAGCATAGTTATTATACTATTTTATATATAAAACCAAGGCATTGTTTAGGGTTTCAAATGGCTTAAAACCTAAACGTTTTTCTTCTGTTTTAACTGGCTAGATTCGATTTTGGCCTTTTTAGGCTGTCGGCTTAGGTTCCACGGGTAGTTTTTAGTACGCCGGGTTTTGGGGCATTACAACCTAGCTTTAGCATATCCTCTCTCTCGGGTATATGCTCACCAGTGCGGCCTCGACCGCGTCCTTGTCCTCGCCCCCCAAACATCAAAGAACTACACAAAGATGTGGGGAAGAGATAATATGTCAACTAAAAACCTAAGGTCTTAAACTTATCCTGAGGATAAGCCAAACAAGATCTAAAGAACCAATTGGTCAATGGTAAAACATGTTATCTCCAAGTCACATAAGCCTGACATCACATAACCACATACCAAGGAGGCTTCTTGGGGTGATATCTCAACCCGAACAACTCACTGGATTTTCAAGTTGAATAGGCGTTAGCTAGGCGTCTTTCTAAATAGAACCCCAAACTAAAACCCAAACGCTGAAGCAAGAAACATCATCCTCGAACTCGTGCCTCTATACTCATAGAATCACATAGCATACTCATGTATGTCACATTTTGCACAAGCATACAAGCACACAAGACATGAATGCGACATGTAACTCACCCCTCTCGCTTTAACACACGTCATCCTACGGTCTTAAGGTATTAGAGCCTAAAGCTCTCATACCATCTATAATGTCCTAGTCCCAGATTATAAATTAAACAATGAACTAATCACAAAATATCAAACTTTATCAAAAATCATTATATTTTTGGAAAATCCTTTACAACTTCTTCTTTTCTTGACTTACTAAAATCAAACCCAAAACCCATGATTTTTGTAAAACCGATGCCTAATAACAAGGTCAAACAAAGAGGGTTTGAGTCAAAAATATACTTCAAACATCCATTTTAAAACAAGTTAACTTCGAGTGCCTAGAAAACTGAAGCTCACTTCAACGACCCCCTTCCTTGCTCGAGCAAGTGTTGTAAAAAATTGGTTTTAAGCCTAGAAACTGCAGCTGTAAAATGATCCCAAAACTTGCATTTGTTATTACATAAAACTTGAAATAATATCCACAATGATGAGAAAGCATGTAAGACAGTTTTTGGATCAATTGATGAGATTTTTACAATTCCAACCGTAAGGAATTTCAAAAAAAAAAAAAAGTCCTTAATTCTTGGAATCGGAAACCGCCACTTGCCACCAAACGTTCTCCTTTTCCAACTACAACTCAATACAATGCTGCTAATGCTATCTCAACCCAAACCAACAATGGAAAAATAAAGATATGAAAAACATATATCCTCCCATTAAACATTCATAAACAAAATCTATGTTCCATACATATAGGATACCAAAGAGTTAGTGTTGGACACTACACAATTACATACCCATGATCCAAATCCTCACCACATACAAATCATGAAATGTCTTTACAAGGTTACCAAATGTTCCAAAATTCGCAATTACATTACTTCCAAGAGGCATAGGACTTAAACAAAATATACTCTCATAGGTGTGTCAAATGTGTGCGAGTATACAAAAGTGTATAAAAGGAAAATCCGAAACTAATATGCTTCCTACATCATATAAGCTTCAATCTTCCATCATTGCTTTGCTAGAACCACATGTAGTGTTGTTTTAAAATAATATGAGTCGATGCTCGTAGGATACATCATAATCTAAGAACACACGACATGTATATGAGGATGGATATGCAATAAAAAAATGTAATATCATGCGACGTGGAATAAATCACATAAAGTTTCTATCCAATAGTTGTCATTGCATACCCAATTTTGTAAAACCAATAGATAAAGAATTATGCACCCACCATAACTTCCTTACTACTCCATACACCCTATTCGAACACAATTTTTCAACCCGTCTTGTTGAATGCTTGGCCTATCTGGTTCCAAGACAATTTTACACGTTGGGGTCTGAAGGCTTGGTCGACCTTTACGGTTCAAGCATAACTTTACAAACTGAAGTTTGAAGGCTTGGCCAACATATTTCGAGCACAATTTTACAAATCGAGTGATTTGAAGGCTTGGTCGACCTGTTTCGAGCCCAATTTTACAAATCGATTGGTTTGAAGGCTTGGTCGACCTTTACTCCATTCCAATCACCTTGCCAACACCACAACTCACCCACATGGGACCCCATGTTAAGATATGAATGCACCCAATGCAAGGATAGGCAGTTATCAATACATAACCCATCATCCAAACACATAATCCAACCATCAAAGACGAATGCTAATATAAGTTAGTCTAAGCATCTTCAAGTACTTCAAGCAAAATTCAATACAACATAAACATATTTTCATGGGTTTAGATTCAAATATTGTTGAAACTCACATAAATAACATCAATTACCATTTATTGGGCCAATTACATAAGTTTCCCAAATTTACTTCAACTATCTAAACTCAAATGCTAACCATTTACATGTTTTTATCTAGGTGCAATCAAACATCCACATTGCAAGAGAGAAGCATTAAACACTTAACACATTCATAGCAAATACTCTGATTTTTGGAATTTAAGGATAGGGGTTTCCAATTTAAGAAAAATGACACATAATCCACATAAATCTCATTTAATTGAAAACTACAACATATACATCATCCAAACTTCAAAGATTAGTACGATCCTACCTCAAGGAAGCTAAATGGTTCAATAAATGCCCCAAATGAGCCACCAACCGAACCCTAGTCCTAATTCATGGTGAAGAGTTTTTTAAGAACATGAAAAGAGAGGGAAAGATAAGGATTTTGAAGGTTTAAGTTGATCAAAATTACCAAACAAGACTTAGATGCTCTCCACGACCACCTCACAATAGCAAATAACTCCTCATTTGAAGCCCTTGTTGCGAAGTGAGAGAGAGGAGATGCGAAAATGCAACAAAGAACAATTTGTTGACCCAAGGGTTATTCAATCAAGTTATTCCTTGTTTTGAACTATAACAATCAATTGGATTTGTTTAGGTACTAATGTTGTATCTGTATTGCTATGACTTTTTCAGGAAGTTTAGGTACCAAGATCAATTATTTTTCTTCATATAAGTGATTAAAATTTTAAATAAAAAGTTTTTAAATTGATATTAAATTCGATTTTTATTCAGTGTCAAAATGTGAAAAATGTTTTTGAAGTATAATTTTTTCGTCAAATATATCAACATTTTTCGACAAATCTGATGCACAAAGACCAAAACCATTTTTCGTCAAAATGCATCAAGATTCATCAATTTTGCAAAAGATTTTTTCGACAAATATAAAGATTTGTCGACACAAGTGTTATCTGGCTCATGACTGCATATTTCGTCAAAAGCATCAAACTTTTGTCGTCCAAAACATCATCAAAATTGGATGAATGCGAAGAGAAGATTTGTCGACATAAATATCGTCCAAAATATACCGAGACGATTCTCTCACTTCAGGCAACAAGTTTTGTCGACAAATCCAAAGAATTTTCGACAAATGTCTCATGCAGTTTCCACAACATTTTTCGACAAATCCAGAGATGTTTCGACAATTCTATGAACGCGCAATATTTGTCGACACATCCAGAGAATTTTCGACAAATAGCTTCGGGATTTCAAATTTCGCAAATCAGAAAGGAAATATTTTGGAGCGTATTTGACCCCAACGGTCATATCTCTTAGAGAGACTACAAATACTTGAAGATTTGAAGATAGCAAGA
>JAULLD010235909.1:0-11536 GCA_035668095.1 Sarracenia minor
AAATTGACTTTTTTACATGAAAATGATGGTTTTGGTAACCTATTTATGTTTATGTTGACTATTTGGTTGAAATGTGAGAATCATATAACTTGATGATTAAACACTAAAAGATAATTGAACAACACAAGGTATGTACTGAACCCTTGCTATGGGTGTGATGAGAGGAATCATTTGGTATGGTTGGACTCGATTGGATAATCCTTGATTTTAAAAAAATGGAATTGACCCTTGAGGTCGTTTAATGATAGGGCATGAGTTGTTCACCGGTGAGAGCTTGTAATGTCTGCGCAAGGTGTATATAAGTGTCGGCACGGGGTATAGTACATTGTATTATTTAGTGGGACCTTCGAGGATCATTCGGGTAGTAACCTATATTGAATCTATATGCTCATTCGGCTTCAATTTATGTTTTTTAAAAGCCATGAGGTGGTTGGATTTGTGTCTTCTATGGACGTATGTGTTTTGTTAAGTTTTGGGAAATTTGAACAGTTAATAGAAATGGTGATGAGTTTGGATAATGAAAATGATGGTTATGAATGGTATTGGGTTGATGAACCAATGATGATTTTGGAATTAAAATCGGTTATGCGAATTGATAATTTCTATGGAAAAGGAAAATGTTGGTTTTGACTAAATTTATGTGCATTCACATATCATCCTCACATATCATATTTCTACTCATGTTTAGTCTTTTATCCTATGAGCATTGGCTCATGTTGCCCTAATAACATTTCAGGTTATAATGGAAAGCAAACAACAGGATAGCTTGGTTGGGCTTGGAGACCCTTTGGCTTATTTTGTTAGAATTGCATATATATATGTAAGACATTTGGAAACATATAATGTAATTCTATTCTTTTGTAATACATTTGGTATGTATGTAATTTTGGAAGTTGTTTGTAAAGCCATAAGACTAGAAACATGGATTGTATGCTTTGTGAGAGTTTGGCGTGTATCCTGTTAGCCCTTCCTTTTATTTAGATCTTGTATAATCCTTGTTTCATTTTTCGTTTGGATGGATTTTGGTTATTTCTTGGAGTTATTGAGTTGATTGGTTTTCATCTAGCTAGTTTTTGTTTCCTTTTTGTGCCTTTGGAACCCCCAAAATGCTTTTGTTTTAGTTCCAAGAGGTTTGGTTAGGCATGG
Organism: Sarracenia minor; assembly: GCA_035668095.1. Classification (NCBI taxonomy): domain Eukaryota; kingdom Viridiplantae; phylum Streptophyta; class Magnoliopsida; order Ericales; family Sarraceniaceae; genus Sarracenia; species Sarracenia minor. Next base: position 1,147 of record JAULLD010235909.1, read on the forward strand.
TTTAAACAACAAGTCTAAAATGTATGAAGAATAGATTAACCACTCAATAGACTACTTGAGTGGTGCATTGAGCACTCGAAAAGGGTCTTGGTACTATGAGGTCTGATTGAGCGGTCCTCACCACCGATTGGTCTAGGTAGTTTTAGGGCAATTTTTTGATGTTTTCTTAAAAGTTCGGTGTTCCTTTCTCCTGGGGGTTTCCTTAATGGATATTTATGACCATGTGAGAGTCTTATAGAGGGTGGGGTCGTTTGGGTTCCTTTTTGATTAACACTCCTTATTTTGTCACGTCTTGACCTTAGATGAATTTCTAATCTCAACCATAATCCATGTGAACCGGAGATAGACTGGATCAACTCTAAGCTGGAAGTGAATTATGTTTAACTTAATCGATTTTCCATTCAAGAAAATCCCAAATTTTATCAAATTAAAACCTTGATTTATAGAAGACTTCCTTTGGGAATAAATACATTAAAACCCACTGTTTAAAGGTCCAAGCATACCTGGAAGTATTTCAAAAAAAAAAATCATGTTTTACATAACCAAACTAAGAAACTGTTATAGACCTAGACCGCTCGAGCGGCCCCCCATCTACTCGGGCAGACCTTGTAGTTACAGCAAGTTTGCTCAAAAATCCTACAAAAGGTCTAATCCAACATCTTTGTATTTAAAACTTTCAATTGCGTGAAATAACATAATTGAGATAGTTTAGGACATTATGGAGGCTTACCAAGTTGAAATTCTCAAAACTTTATGTTTGGAGAGCTACCAATAAATGGTACTTAGGTTTAGAAAAGTTTTCATGAACTTGTTCTTTGAATTCCAATTTGGGACAAGTCCATATACAGGCATACATACATCGAACTGTATCTCAATTATTGCCTTAAGGCATCATAGCCAAACCATTATCCAACAAGGAAAGAAAATGCATAAACATCTAACCTTATGGAAAATATACATCATTAACTTGAAAGTTAAATAACTTACAACATCTAGAGTTTATAAGGTCTAACCAACGAACCCAAGTTCAAACCTAATACCGCACCAAAAGCATACAAATAATGTGTTTAGCCTTATGACCTTACATTCATCCGAAATAGTCAAAAACATGAACATAAATCATAACAGATAAAAAGAAGCATGCTAAGAAACATCATACATCCAATCCCATGTCGATAGTGATTTGGGAAGCATCAAGTCGATCCATCTAACCATCAATGACTTCTTTTTCATTGTTATCTGGAATGTTATTTTAAAACAACACATGAGCCATGACTCATAGGAAATATGATAATCAAAGACATATACATGTAATATATGTGTGATTATGTAACAGTCAACAATAATATAATTTTAAGTTAGCTAATTTCCCAAGGTGAGTGTGTACGACTAAGGGTGAGAAAGTGTGTGCGACTGAGCGGGACCAAGGGGACGCCTTAGGGCGTTTTCTTTGATTTTTACACTGATGAAAAATCAATTTGACATTCTTGCTAATCTGGATTCGGATCATGAGAGGGAGGTTCAGCAAGCTTCTACAGAGCGCTCTAGGGCTCGGAATGTCTCGCGTACTTCAAAAGATGAACGGACGAGGGCTCCCTGTAGAGCGTCGTGGTCATCGGAGCGGAAGAAGATCCTAAAAGATGGGAAGTTGATCCAAGCGACGGCTACTCCGCTTTCTCAAATGGAAGACAAATCGAAGGTCTCCATAGAGGTTTACACAGAAGAGGATAATAAAATCCATGAAAAAAGGGCTTTGGAGATTCTGAGTAAAGCAAAAGAGGGCCGTAGCCCTATGAGCAAAGAGGATATATGTGAGATTATTGACTGGTTAGCGTATAACAGAGGTTTTAGTGCTGAAAAAATTACAAATTGGATATCTAAGGGTCCGACTAAGCTGTCAGTCGCGGGGGTTACCATCTGATTCTGAGGAAGTTGTCGGAGAAGATAGAGCAGTCGGCAAATCTGGGGGTTTCATCACCGCGGTCACAGAGGAGGGCGTGAACACGGAGAAATATGGATCGGAAAGTTGCGAGACCATAAAAGCTTCAGAGAACGGGTCGAAGGTACATGGGATTTCGTCAGCCTCTTCTCGGAAGGTTGACGGTATTGATGAAATCTCTGCTGATCCGATGGAGTCACCGAAGTTGAACATAATGGAAAACGATAAGGATAAAGGCTCTGGAAACGAAGAAAAGAGTGAGGGTACTGCTTCCTCTATTGTAGACAAAAACGTAGCAGCGGGTGTCATTGCTCCTCCGAATCAGGTTTGCTCGAAATTTGATTGTAGTGACCCTGTATCTCTTATGTTAACTGAAAATATGTCAAATTTGGGTGTTGGAAATGAGAAAGGCGATTGGATTTTAGGGGAACTATCCCCAAAGGTAGCGAAAAGTGTAGGTTTCGTTGATGCACACAATGTGCTCGACGAAATGTCAAGGCAGAATCTGGTGGAGAATGCAGTCACGGATTCTTTGGGCAAAGATGGTTTTGGGAAGACCAAAAGATTTTTTGAAGCAAATGAAGTTAGCCGTAAGCCAACTGGAGAAGAGGGTCCTGAAGCGGGTCCTCCTCTTGTTTCGGATGTGAAAGATTACCCTGCACACCAAGTGTTTGGTGTAGTGCTTGAAACGGTTACTGCTTTTCCAGGGGCTGCTTTGGACAAGGGATCGTGGGTTGATGTTGCTAGGAAACTCGCACCAAGGGATGATGCCTCTGGGAATATTGGTCTGCCTAAGTCCAACTCGAAAACGTGGGCGAATATTGTTTCAAAGCCTCCTGGTGACAATAGGCTCAACCAACGATCCTCTTCAAAATTGGATTTTATTGCTCCTATTGCCCCAGGTGTAATTGAAATTGAAGATGATATGATTGATAACCACTATTGGGATTCTTGCTTAGTGGGCTATTTTCTTGATTCGAATCAAGCTTTTGGCCTAGTAAGAGCGACGGCAATGACATTGTGGAGAAATGAAGGGCTCATAGAGGTTCATGGGAATGACAACGGTTTCTTCTTTTTCAAATTTTCTTCGAAGGAAGCTATGGAATGTATTCTTGACAAGGGTCCATGGCACTTTTCTGGTAAGGTTATTATCTTGCGCAAATGGTGTAAAAGGCTTAGGCTATCAAAAGACTCTTTTACAAAGTTTCCTGTTTGGGTTAAATTCTCTGATTTGCCCCTTGAGTTTTGGAATGAAAAGTGCTTCAGTAGAATAGCTAGTGCAATTGGTATTCCTCTGTTTCTTGACAAGGCTACAGATACAAAGCAAAGAATCTCTTTTGCTAGGATCTGTATAGAAGTTGATGCAACGAGACCGTTGATCCAGTCAGTGTCTGTAAAGTGTGAAGGGGATACTATCGTCATACCTGTTGAGTATCAAGGCCTTCCGTCTATGTGTGATTATTGCAAAGCTTTTGGCCATGATTCGGCCAATTGCAAGTCCCGTCAATTTGCTGTTTCTTGTGAAGTTTCTGATAGTGATTCTGACTCCTCTAATTCAGTCCAATGGGTTAGGGTTAAAAAGAGAAGAAATGTGAAAAAGGACAAGGCAAAGGAAATAAAAGAGACAACAAATGTTAGAGAAGTCAAAGCAAAGGATCAAAATGAACTCAAGTTAAAGCCCAAGTGGATCTCTATGCAGCATCCATCTCAGCCACGTACTACAACTAATTTTCAGCCTGTTGCTCAGCCTCGCTCAGCGCAGGTTTTCTTTCCGGCTGACAGTGCAAGTTGTTTGAGTCCTCCCCTTAGCCCAGCTACTCGGGCTGCGATGCTCAAACAAGCTGTTGAGGACTCGAGCAAGCTGGGTCATGTTTGTTAGGTGCTGGGTGGTGGTAATTTTGGGAGTAAGCCGTTTGTTTAGGCTTAGGTTTTGAGGTTTTGGCTGACTGAAAGTCGTGCCTTTGGTTAGTTGTTGTTTTTTGGCTTTGGACTATGCATTTGGCTTTGGCTATGTTTTGTTAAGATTGTAAATGCCTGGGGAATACCCCTTGTAAATATGTATTTTTTTCTATTTTTTTTATGTTAATAGTTACCTTATCCAAAAAAAATATAATTTTAAGTAAAAAGTTATTTTCACGACCAAAAACATTGATTGCATAACCAATTTCAAAAATACATACTTATCATACTTATGAGACATTGTTCAACTTAGTAATTACCACCTTAGTAGTAATACCTAACAATTTAACCGGCCCAAAATTACAGAATTTAACCGAGGAACTGGGCTTCCCACTAATTTTACCGAATATGCCTCAACTTACGGCTCCAGGCCAAAGGGATGGGCTCCCATCAACTCGTCAATCGTGCCCCAAATTACAGACTTCAACCAAAGGGATGGGCTCCCCGTTAACACATTCGACGGACCCGGTTCATATTTTCACAACATGGAAATATGAAAGACATCGTGAACAGACGATAACTGTGGTGAAAAGCCTAAACAGTATGCTATTGCCCCAATCCTCTCCTCAATAGGAAATGATGCAATGTCCTATCTTACCAAACCTCATCATCCCCTTCCGAGGAGAAACTCAGAGGAAAAAATGGTCTCCCAGGCCGAACTCCAACGGTCTCCACCTCCTATCCACGTAACTCTTTTGGCGACTCTGGACCGCGATCAGTTGCTGCCAAATAGTTACAATCTTTTTCGTCGTCTCTCCAATCAGGTCAGGTCTTGAAAGGACTGACTCACCTACATCGGCCCAACAAATCAACGATCTGCAAGGCCTACCGTATAATGCCTCAAAGGGAGCCATTTGCATACTAGACTGATAAATGTTGTTGTAGGCGAACTCAACTAATGGCAGATGATCCTCCCAAAAACCCCAAAATTCTAGCACACATGTCCTCCAAAATCTGTATGGTACTCTCAAACTACCCATCTGTCTGGGGGTGGAACGTTGTACTAAATAGAAGATCCGTCCCCATTGCTGCCTGTAACCCTCTCCAGAAACACGAAGTAAATCATAGATCTCGGTCTGATACTATAGATACTGGGACCCCGTGCAAGTGAACGATCTCACTAGCGTACAAACGGCCTAACCTGTCCATGAAGTAAGTCAGGAAAATCGGTAGGAAGTGCACCGATTTCGTCAATCTGTCCACTACAACCCATAAAGTATCATGCCCCCATGGCGACTTCAGCAACCCTGTCACAAAATCAGTAATCAAATGTTCCCAGTTCCATTCTGACACTAGAAGGGGCTGGAGCAAACCTACTGGTCTCTAATGCGCTGCCCTCACCTGCTGACATGTGAGGCACCGCGATATAAACAACACAACATCTGTCTTCATGCCTCTCCACCAAAACTGTCGACGAAGGTCATGAAACATCTTGGTGCCACCAGGATGCACCGCGAAATGTGAATGGTGATATTGTCGGAGTACCTCGTCTCGACAGGTCTCAGGCACAAATATACTTCTGGTAAATCTCAAACTACAATCGTTATGAATGGTCCACTCAGGAGCACTATCGCCACTGGCTAACTTCTCTCGGTATATACCACACTCAGCATCCTCCTTCTGGTTCTCTACTACCCGTGTCACCAACGTGAATGAGAAACAGCAGCAAACAGAGTCACGCAGTCCTCAGACTCGCGTAGCTATAAGTCATATCCACCAAGGTCCTCTAACATTCTCCACTCCCTTATTTCTACGTGAGCAAGAGAGTCCATCGAATTCCTACTAAGGGCATCGGCTACAACGTTTGCCTTACCCGGATGGTACTGAAGGTCGAAATCATAGTCCCCCAGAAACTCCATCCATCTTCTCTATCTCATATTCAGATCCTTCTAGGAGAAGAGGTACTTCAGAATTTTATGATCGAAAAACACTTCAAACTTCTCCCCATATAGGTAGTGTCTCCAAGTCTTCAAGTCAAAAATGATGGTTACAAGATCTAAATCATGAGAGGGGTAATTCTTCTCATGAATTTTCAACTGTTGGGATCCATAGGCAACTACATTACCTGACTACATCAATACGCAACCAAGAGCCTCATGAGAAGCATCACAGAACATAGCATAACCCACTCCACACTCTGGTATGATCAGAATAAGAGCCCTAGTCAACCTCCTCCTCAGCTCTTAAAAAGCTGCCTCACATCTGTGATCCTAAACAAATATAACACCTTTGCGGATAAGGCGTGTCATCGGCACTACAAGACGAGAAAAATCACTCACAAAGCGATGGTAATACCCCACGAGACCTAAGAAACTCTGGATCTCAAATACTGACTTCGACTGCTCCCAACTCATCACTGCCTCAACCTTCGATGGGTCCACAACCACCCCGTCACCAGAAACAACGTGTCCAAAGGCATGACTGCAAAGATATGCGTAAATGCTCCTCGTGCGCCTCCTCCAACGGTAAATAAATAAGGATGTCGTCCAAAAACACCACCACAAACTGATCCAAGTACTGACGAAAAGTGCGGTTCATGAGTCCATGAACGTGGTAGGTGCATTGGTCAAACCAAAGGGCATGACCACGAACTAGTAATGTCCATAGCGTGTGTAGAAAGTCATCTTCGCTATGTCCTCCTCTCTCACCCTTACTTAGTGATACCTCGATCTCAAATCAATCTTGAAGAAGCAAGTAGATCCCTTTAACCAATCAAATAAATCATCTATATGAGGCATGGGGTACTTGTTCTTTACCGTCACTTGATTAAGCTTACGGTAGTCTAACGTCAAAGCTCCCCATGGTGAAACACTCGACCGAATAAATCCCTTATCTAGCAACTCTTGTATCTGAACCTTCAACTCAGCAAGCTCGGCAGGAGAAAACCGATATGAAGGCATAGAAATTGGGTCAATCCCTGGAATCAACTCGATAGAAAACTCCACCTCCCACCACGGCGGGAGCTCAAACAGATCCTGTGGAAAAACGTCAAGAAACTCGCAAACCATAGAAAGGAAGTTTGGATGCAAGGACTCGTCCTTGTCAACCATGAGAGCCGAGAATAGGGAACTAAGGCATCCATCGCGAGAAGACGGACATGAAGGTGTAGAGCCATCATCCAGGTCCCCCACAAAAGAGAACGTCCCTCCCCCCGGTGTGCAAATGATGACTCGATGACTGTCACAATCAATACGCGCTCTAAAAGCTGCCAACCAATTCATATCGAGGATGAGATCGAAAAAGTCCATGTCAAGGACAATAAAGTCAAAGGATAAGCGGTGGTTCGGTATCTCGACCTCACACGCCCTACATACCAAGCCAACCACAACTAACCCCCCAGTTGGCATGTCCACATGTACTACCTAGTCTAACATCCTAACCTTTAGCCCCAAAGCTGATGCAAATGTTGATGCTATGAATGAGTGGGATGCTCATGTGTTTATAAGCACCCGTGCACAAGACCGGTGTACTAGAAATGTATCTCGAATGACAGACGGCCTTACAGTGGAGTCATGTACTGCGGGTGCAGCAGACGTTGTGGGTGTCATCGGTGCTGCATTCGTCTCCACCAATGCATATACTCTGCCCTGGTTGCCCCGTGTCGAGGGCCTCACTTACTGGACTGAAGTAGCTCCCTCTCCAGCCCTAGACGTCTGCGCCCCTGACTGTTGACCCCGAGGGACACCCTGAATGCTCTGCTTCGTCTGATTGTGAGGGCAGTTTGTTCAGATGTGCCATGTCTGTCCGCACTGATAACAAGTGGGTACCGGCCTCTGGGGGGGTAGTCCTTCCTCATGTGCCCTGGCTGACCACAAGTGTAATGCATCCCACTCCTAAGATTGGTATTACCCGATGAGGGGACTGATGCAGCTGATGCAAATTGTGCCCTCTGCTAGTGATGTCCATTGGAGAAGGACTGGCCTCCCCTCGACTTCCTCTTCTCGGACGACTGTCTAAAAGGATATGCCCCGTTACCCAAAACTGGTGGTCATCCATCGACACCCTTCTTCGGATCTGCTATCAAACTATTCTCCACTGTGATGGTTGTCTCTACCAGATCTGTAAAAATCCTCAACCTCAAGGCCGTAACGCTATTGCGTATAGTTGGGCGTAGGCCCATCTCAAACTGTCTAGTCTGTAACTCATCAATGGCCACCATCTTCGGTGTGAACCGGGATCAACTGGTGAACCTGGACTCATACTGTAGTACAGTCATCAAACCCTAGCTGAGGGCCATGAACTCCTAGCGGTAGACCTCCTTCGCCGATGCTGGAAAATACTTTTCCAAAAAGATTTTTGAAGAAGGTCACCCACGTACCATCCTATGTGATCTTGGAATAATTCCACCACTCATGAGCCTCACCATGTAGCTGAAAAGTGGCTAAATTAAGCCTCAAAGCATCATTACTGACCCCCAATGTATCCAGGATCTTAGTGACCCTATCGAGCCATGCGGTGGCGGCCATGGAATCTGGCTCGCCATGGAAGGTAAGAGGATCTAACCTCAAGAAGTCCCTCATAGCCACAGACACTCTAGTCTCAGGGCCTTGTGCCCTGCCCCTCATATTATCTGCAAATGCTATAGAGGTGAGCATCTCCTGTAGAATGTCTAACCCAGTCACCAGCGCCTGAGGGGTGGCTGCCTCCCCTGTCTCCTGCGCATCTCCTACCTCTGGCTCATGTCCAATCCCAGGCGCACCCTTAGCAATGCAGCCTCGATCGCGCCCTCTCTCGGTCACTCGAGACATCGTGATACTACATAAAGATATGAGAGACAAAGGTCAACTTAGAACTCACAGCAACAATCTTATCCTACGGATAAGTAAAACCATATCCCAAGATCCAATCGGTCAAGAGCATGATCACACGTCATCACATACTGAGGAGGCTCCCTGGGGTGATATCTCAATCCGAACCACTAGCTTAGATTTCCAAGTAGAATGAGCGTTAGCGAGGCACCTTTCTAAGTGGAATCCTAAACCAGTAAACAAGATGCCAAAGCAAGAAATACCATCATCAATGTCCTACTTATATACCCACATAGCCACAGAACATGCGTAAATATATCACATCAGACAATAGGCACACAAGAATGCTCAAGATATGAATGCAACATGCAAGTCATCGCTCATGATATGGCACACTCCTTCCCATGGTTCCAAAGTATTCGAATCTAAAGCTCTGATACCAAGTTGTCACATCCTGACCTTAAATGCATTTCTAGTCTCAATAATAAAACCATATGAACAGGACATGAGACCGGATCACCTCTAAGTTGGGAAACAAATCAAGATTATCTTAATTAATTTCCTTTCAAGAAAACTTCAAGTTTTAATGACTTAAAACCATAATTTTAGAAGTCTTCTTTCGAAACTAAACAAGTTAAAAACCCATTGCTTTACTTCCCAAACCATGCCTGAAAAAATTTCTTGAAAACCAAGTTTTTAAGTAACAAAAAGTGAGAGCTACAGTAAAAGAGACTGCTCAAGCGGTCCCACAACCACTTGAGTGGAACATGCAGAATCAACATCTTTGTGTTGTATCTTGCAACTGGTTTTTAGAATAAAAATATGTTTTAATGTATTTAATAGCATGATATAACACAATTGAGATAGTTCGGGTCATTAATGAAGCTTGCCAAGTTGGAATACTCAAGTTTGACTCTTAAGATAAATCGGTCATCGACATTTTGGTTTTGAAAGAACAATGTAAAACGGTATGTTTGAATCCCAATAAGTGCAAGTCCATATAGCACCATACATATACTCAATACTATCTCAATTGTCATCCAAAGATTACTTTGCCAATCCATCATCCAGTAAGGGAATGAAAAACATAATCATCTATCTTAAAAGCATGCATCATGAACTTAGAAGTTAAATAACTAACAACTATAAAAGTTTGTAAGATCAACCAATTATACCCATAATCAAACCCAATGTCTCACCACATGCATACAACCAATGAATTTGGTCTTATGGCCTTACATTCCTCCAACAATACAACCCGAATAAAAGAGTCTAATACAATGCTCCAATATGGATAGAAAAGAGTCATAGAACATGAAAAGTAACTAAATGTGTTATGACCAATTTCTATCAAATCCTGTGTCAAAGCGACATGGGAACACCACTTGCTTTCATCAACTTTCAACTATAGCTTTGTCGTGATCACCTGAAATGTTGTTTTAAAACAACATATGAGCTGTGACTCGTAGAAAATATGATAATGAAAGAAATATACATGCTCTGTGAGGGTGATTATGCAACAATTCATACTAAACATATAGCTTGAATAGAAATTGTTTTTCATACCAAAATTTTGTTTGCATAATCATTTTTGAAAAATATTGAATTTTCGCACTTACCTTTCCATAATTAACAAAATGATTACTACATAGGTTGTAACCACATACAATCCACTTGACTTCCACAAAGTCAATCCCAACTTACGGTCCGTGACCGAAGGAGTAGGTCCCCTTTTTTTGACCTC